>JAQJVL010001803.1:0-144125 GCA_035578905.1 Stictocephala bisonia
AATTTTGTATTAAAATTACAAAACACACCCAAAACTACCCAAATTGTAAGGCTCAAATTGTATTGTAATGTACAAATAGGTAAATCTCAACTACCAATTTAGAGGTTATTGTATTGTATGTAAAAAATGGGTAATCTCAACTACCCAAATTTTAAAAGGGCTTAATTGTATGTAATTAAAATGGGTAAATCCAACTGAAATCTTTAGAGGTCTAGTTGTTTTGTAATGAAAATAGCTAATCTCAACTAGCCAATCTGTAAGGTCATTTATTGAAATGTACAAATAGCAAACTCAACAGCAATCTGTAAGCTCTAGTTGTATTGTAATGTAAAATAGCTACATCTAAACTACCCAACTGAAAGGGCTTAATTGTATTGTAATAAACAAATAGTACATCTCACTACCAATCGTAGGGGTTATTTATTGTAATGACAAATACTCTTTTAACAGCCATCTGTGGGGTTTATTTTATTGATTACAAAAAGCAACATCTCAACTAGCCAATTTAGAGGTCTAGTTGTATTGTAATGTAAATAGAACTTTTCACCAGCCAATCTTAGGGGGTTCAGTTGTTTGAAAAGTACAAAAGCTACATCTCAACTAGCCTTTTTTTAGAGGTTTTAATTGTATGTATTACAAATAGCTACACTCAACTAGCCATTTTAGAGGTTATTGTATTTTAATGTAAAAATACTCATCCAATAGCCAATCTGTAGACCAAATTGTATTGTAAGTACAAATACTAATCTCAACTACAACGTAATGCTCTATTGTATTAAATGTAAAATGTAATCTCAACTAGCCAATCTGTAGAGGTTTCAAATTGATTGTAATGTACAAATACTACATCTACTAGCCAATTTTTTAGAGGTTTAAATTGTTTGTAATAAACAAATGCTACTCC
This sequence comes from Stictocephala bisonia, assembly GCA_035578905.1. Lineage (NCBI taxonomy): Eukaryota > Metazoa > Arthropoda > Insecta > Hemiptera > Membracidae > Stictocephala > Stictocephala bisonia. The sequence continues at coordinate 905 of JAQJVL010001803.1, forward strand.
AACAGCCAATCGTAGGCTCTTTGTATTTAATGACAATAGTACATCTCAACGCCAAATTTTTAAAGGGGTTCTTTTTGTATTGTAATGTAAAAATATAATCTCAACAACCAAAATCTGAGGGGCTATTTTATTGAAATTACAAAAGTACACCAACTACCAATCGTAAGGCCAGTTTTTAGATTGTACAAAAGTACATCTCAACACCAATTTTAGAGTTTTATTTTGATTTTAATGTAAAATTTAGCTACATCTAACTAGCCAATTTAAAGGGGGCTCTAGTTGTATTTAAGTCAAATAGCTACATCTCAACTACCCAAATTTAAAGGGTCTATTGTTTTTGAATGTAAAATGGTACACCAAACAGCCAATCTGTAGGGGTTCATTGATTGTAATGTAAAAATAGCTACATTTTACCTAGCCAATTTTAAAGGGGTTCTAGTTGTTTTGTAATGTACAAATAGCTACATCCAACTACCCAAATCTGTAGAGGCTCAAATTGTATTTTAATGAAAAATGGGGTCATCTCAAACACCAAAAATTTAGGGTCAAAATTGTTTGTAATGTCAAATGGGTAATCTCAAAACCAACTGTAGAGGTTAAATTTTATTGTAATGTAAAAAAGGGTACTCTAACAGCCAACTGTAAAGGCTTAGTTTGTTATTGAAATGTACAAATAGTACATCTAAACTGCCAAATTTTTAGAGTTTTAGTTGTTTTTAATGTACAAATCTACATTTTAACTAGCCAAATTTGTAAGGCTCTAGTTGTATTGAAATGTACAAATAGCACATCTCAATAGCCAACTGTAGGGTTCTAGTTGTATTTAATGTACAAATAACATCCAACTACCAATCGTAGGTCTATTGTATTGAAATGTACAAATAGACATTTTACACCAAAATATTTAGAGTTCTAGTTGTAATTGAAAAGTACAAATACTACATCCAATACCAACTGAGACTAAAATTTTTTGTATTTTAATTACAAAAGTACATCTCAACTACCAATTTTTTTCTGGAGAAAGGCTCTTAAAAATTGGGGTTTATTGTAAATGACAAAGAGTAATCTCAACTACCAAATCTGAAAGGGGCTCAAAATTTTTTTGTATGTACAAATAGTACATCCAATAGCCAAATTTTTTAAGGGTTTTAGTTTTTTTAAATTCCCAAAATAGTACACTCAACTCCAACTGTAGAGGTCTAGTTGTATTGTAATTACAAATATACATCTAACTACCAAATTAGAGGCTCTAGTTGTATTGAATTCAAATGGGGTACATCTCAACTAGCCAAATCTGTGAGGTTCTAGTTGTTTTGTAATGTACAAATAGTACTTTTCCCCCCTACCAAATTTAGAGGCCAGTTTATTGTAATGTCAAATAGCTCCCTTCAACTACCAAATTTTTAGAGGTCAAAATTTTGTTTTTTTAAATTAAAAATGGGTACATCTAAACTACCAATCGTAGGGGCCAAATTGTATTGTAATGTAAAAAATGGGTAATCTCAACTACCAATCGAGAGGCTCAAATTTTATTTTAATTACAAATAGGTACATCTCAACTACCAATCTTAAAGGCTCATTGTTTTGAATGTAAAAATGGGTACATCTAAACTGCCAATCTGTAGGGGTTTATTGAAATTGTAATGTACAAATAGTACATTTTAACTACCCCAATTGTAGGGTCTAGTTTTTATTGTAAGGTACAAAATACATCCAACTACCCAATCTGGGGTCTTTTTGTATTGTAAGTACAAATAGTCATCCAACTAGAAATCTGAAGGGGTCTAGTTGTATTGTAAGTAAAAAAAGTACTCTCAACTACCAATTTAGAGGTCTAGGTTTTGAATTACAATGTACATTCAACCCAACGTAAGGTCTAGTTGTTTGAAATGTAAAAATAGTTAAATCTCAATACCCATCTGGGGGTTTCTATTGATTTTAATTAAAAAAAGGGACATCTAAACGCCAATCTTAATCAAATTGAGTAATGTACAAATAGGTACTTTCCAACTGCAATCTGAGGGCTTAATTGTATTGTAAGTACAAAAAGGACATTCCCAATCCATCTGTGGGGTTCTATTTGTTTGTAATTACAAAAAGGTACATCTCAACTAGCAAACTGTAGAGGCTCTAATTGTATTGTAATGTACAAATGGGTACATCTAATCCCAAATCGTAGGGGGTTCTAGTTGTTTGAAATGACAAATAAAAACTCAACTACCAATCTGTAGAGGCTCAAATTTGTATTGTAATTACAAATAGGTACACTCAACTCCAATCTTGGGGGGGTTCATTGTATTGTAAGTCAAATAGGTACATCCAACTCCCAAATCGTAGATTCTATTTGTATTGAAATGTACAAATAGCTAATCTAAAACAGCCAATCTGTAGGGGTTTTTTGTATTGAAAAGTAAAAAAGGGTACATCTCAATCAATCTGTAAGGGGCCCTCAATTTTTGTAATGTAAAATAGACATCTCAACTAGCCAATCTGTAGAGTTTATTGTATTGTAATAAACAAATGGGTACATCTCAACTACCAATCGTAGAGGTAAAATTGTATTGTAATGTACAATGGGTACATTTTAATGCCAAATCTGTAGATTTTCTATTTGTATTTAAGTACAAAGGGGTACATCTAAATTTCCAATCTGTAAGGCTCTAATTTTTTGTAATTACAAATGGGTCATCTAACTACCAACTTAAGGCTTAATTGTATTGGTAAGTACAAAAGGTACATCTCAACTAAATTGTGGGGTTTTAGTTGTTTGAAAAGTACAAATACTAATTTTAACACCAATTGTAGAGCTCTAGTTGTATTGTAAATGTACAAATGACTCCAAAACTACCCAATCTGTGGGTTTTTGTTGATTGTAAGTAAAATAGTACATCTCAACAGCCAATCTTAGAGGCTTTTTTTTGTATTGTAAAAACAAATGGGTCATCTAATTTACCAATTTAGAGGTTCTAGTTGTATTGAAATTTAAAAAAAAACCTTTTTAACTAGCCAAATCGTAGGGGCCTATTGTTTTTAAAATGTACAAAATGTACACTCAACACAATCGAAAGGGCTTAAATTTTTTTGTAATGTACAAATGGACACTCAACAGCCAATTGTAAAGCTTTCTATTGTATTGAAAATAAAAAGGTTAACCCAAAAACTCCCAAATCTGAGGGGTTTTTTTGTATTGTAATGACAAATAGTACATTTTTAACAGCCAATTGTAGAGGTCTAGTTGTATTGTAATGTACAAATAGTACATCCAATTTTCAATCTGGGGGTTTAGTTGATTGTAATGTACAAATAGACATTTTAACTAGCAATCGTGAGGCTCTATTTGTATTGAAATTGTCAAATAGTACATTCAACTAGCCAATTTTAGGGGTTTTTTGTTGTATTGTAATGTACAAATACTACATCTAACTAGCCAATTGTAGGGGCTCTAGTTGTTTTGTTGTACAAATACTACATCTCAACTCCCCAATCTGTAGAGGCCAATTTGTATTTAATGTAAAAATGGGTACATCTCAACTACCAAAATCTGTAGGGCCAATTTGTATTGAATTTTACAAATGTTACATCTAACTCCAATCTGTGAGCTCAAATTTTATTGAAAATGTAAAATTACATCCAACTAGCCATCTGTAGGGTTCTTTGTTTTGTAATGTACAAATGGGTACACTTTTTACCAATTGTAGAGTTTAGTTGTTTTAAAAAATAAAAAAAATTTTCTTTTTTTTAATTTTCTTAAAAATTTGGGGTTTATTTTTTAATTAAAAATATTTTTATTTGTTTATTTTTTTAATGTAAAATTTTAAATTCAACTGCCAATCTTAGAGGTCAAATTTGTTTTTTTAATGTCAAATATACATCTCAATTTCCCAATCTGAAAGGTCAATGTTTTTAAATTTACAAAGGGGGACATCCAAATTTTACAACTGTGACTTAATTTTATTGAATTAAAATAGGGAAAAATCTAAACTAACCAACTGTAAGGTTCCTATTTGTATTGAAATGTACAAAAAAAATTTTAACTACCAATTGTAGGGGCTCTTTGATTTAATGTAAAAATATTTTACATTCAACAGCCAATCTGTAAGGTTCTAGTTTTTTTGAAAATTAAAAATGGGGTACTCTCAACTAGCCAATCTGAAAGGGGGTTCTAGTTGTATTTAATGTACAAATGGGTACATCTCAACACAATCTTTTTAAGGTCTATTGTTTTGTAATGTACAAATAGTACATCTAAACAGCCAATCTGTAATTTTCTATTGTTTTGTAAGTACAAATGGGGTACATCTCAACTACCAAAATCTGTAGAGGCTCTAATTGTTTTGAAATTAAAAATGGGGTACATCTCAACTCCCAATCGTGAGGTTCTATTTTATTGTAATGAAAATAGGTACATCTAAACACCAATCTGTAGAGGTTCAGTTGTTTTAAAGTACAAATAGCTACTCAAAACAACCAATTGGATTTTAAATTGTATTGTAATGTAAAATAGCTAATCTCAAAAAACCAAATCTGTAGAGGTTCTAGGATTGAATGTACAAATGGGTACATCTCAACATCCAATCTGTAGAGGCTCTAATTGTATTTTTAAGTACAAATAGGTACATCCAACTACCAATCTGTTGGGGGCTTAAATTTGAATGAAAAATGGTAACCCAAATACCATCAAGGGTTTTGTTGTAAATTCAAATACACATTTAAATAGAATTTGACTCTTGTTTTTTAAAAAAAAAACACACCAATGCCAACAAAGGGGTCATTTGATTTAAGAAAAAGGGGAAACCATCCAAACCCCCAAACTTAACCCCAATTATTTACAAAAATAGGAATTCACCAAATTGAGGGGCCAGAGAAGACAAAATACCTAAACTCCAACGGGGGCATTGAAATTTCAAACAATTCCAAACCAAAACCAAAATTTAAAAAACACTTCCAACTACCCATCAAATCTTTTTAAAGACAAAAACTACATTAAACTACCATCGTAGGGGTTTTAAAAGTATTGAAAAAAAAAAACATCTCAACACCATCGTGATTTCTGTTGTATTTAATGTACAAATATACTTTTTAACTAGCCATCTTAGAGGTTATTTGTTTTTATGTACAAAAAAACACCCTTAACTACCATTTTAGAGGTTTTAATTGTTTTGTAATTTAAAAAATAGTACACCAACAGCCACCCTTTAGAGGTTCTATTTGAATTTTAATGTAAAAATAGCTACATCTCAACTAGCCTTTCTTAGACTTTTTTGTATGTAATTAAAAATAGTTTAACCACTACCCAATCTTAACTCTAGTTGTTTTTTAAATGTAAAAATAGCTACTCTCAACTACCATCGTAACTCAAATTGTATTGTAATGTACAAATATTTAACTCAACAGCAATCTGTAAGCTTATTTTTTGAATGAAAAATACTACACCCAAACAGCCAATCTGAAGGGGGTTTAAATTGTATTGTAATGTACAAATAGTACATCCACTAGCCAATTTTAATTTTTTAATTGTATTGTAAGGAAAAAATAGCTACATCTAACACCAATCTGTAGGGGTCTAGTTGTTTTTGTAATTACAAAAGCTACACCCAAACAGCCAATTTTAGAGGTTTAGTTTATTGTATTTTAAAATACTACATCTCAACAGCCAATTTAATTTTTATTGTATTTAATGTACAAAACTACATCTCAACACCAATTTAAAGGGGGTTTAGTTTATTGTTTTGTAAAAAAACTACTCTAAACTACCAAATTAAGGTTTTATTTGTATTTTAATGTACAAATGGGAATCTCAACTAGCCAATCTGTAGAGGCCATTTTTTAAAAATGTCAATAGCTACACAAAACTAGCCAAATGTAGAGGCCTGTTGTTTTTAATGTACAAAAAGTACACCCAAACTCCAATCGGGAAAGGTTCTATTTATTTAATGTAAAATAGTACATTTTACCTACCCAAAATTTTAGGGCTTATTGTTTGTAATGTCAAATGTAATCCAACACCAATCTGAAAGGCTCTAATTTATTTTTTACAAATAGGTACATCTCAACTAGCCAATCTGTAGGGCTCTAATTTGTATTGTAATGGTACATATAGGTAAATCTTCAACTATCCAATCTGTAGAGGTTCTAATTTATTGTTAATGTACAAATAGGCTACATCTTCAACTAGCCAATCTGTAAAGGGCTCTAGTTGTATTGTAATGTACAAATAGGCTACATCTCAACTAGCCAATCTGTAGAGGTTCTAGTTGTATTGTAATGTACAAATAGCTACATCTTAACTAGCCAATATGTAGAGGCTCTAGTTGTATTGTAAATGTACAAATAGCTACATCTCAAAACCAATTTTAGAGGCTTTGTATTTAAAGTACAAATAGTACATCTCAACTACCCAAATCTGAAAGGGGCCTATTGATTGTAATGTAAAAATAGTACACTCAACTCCCAATTTTAGAGGTCTTTGTATTGAAATTACAAATAGGTACATCTCAACTACCAAATTTTTAAAGGGGCCTATTGTATTGTAATGTACAAATAGGTACATCTAAATGGCAATCGTAGAGGCTCTAATTGTATTTAATGTACAAATGGGAAAATCCAACTACCAATCTGTAGGGGTTTCTAGTTGTATTGTAATTCAAATGGGTACATTCAATACCAATCTTAGGGGCTCTAATTGTATTGTAATGTACAAATAGGCACTCAACCCCAATCTGTAGAGTTCTGTTGTATTGAATGTAAAAATGGGTACATCTCAACTACCAATCTGTAGGGTCTATTGTATTGAAATGTACAAATGGGTACATCTCAACGGCCAATCTGTAGAGGTTCTAGTTGTATTGTAATGTACAAATAGGTACATCTCAACAAGCCAATCTGTAGAGGTTCTAGTTGTATGTAATGTACAATAGCGTACATCTCAACTAGCCAATCTGTAGAGGTTCTAGTTGTATGTTAGGTACAAATAGGACAGTCTCAACTAGCAAATCTGTAGAGCTCTAATTGTATTGTAATGTACAAATAGGTACATCTCAACTAGCCAATCTGTAGAGGTTCTAGTTGTATTGTAATGTACAAATAGGTACATCTCAACTAGCCAATCTGTAGAGGCTCTAATTGTATTGTAATGTACAAATAGGTACATCTCAATTGGCCAATCTGTAGAGGTTCTAGTTGTATTGTAATGTACAAATAGGTACATCTCAACTAGCCAATCTGTAGAGGCTCTAATTGTATTGTAATGTACAAATAGGTACATCTCAACTAGCCAATCTGTAGAGGCTCTATTGTATTGTAACGTACAAATAGGTACAATCTCAACTATCCAATCTGTAGAGGCTCTAATTGTATTGTAATGTACAAATAGGTACATCTCAACTAGGCCAATCTGTAGAGGTTCTAGTTGTATTGTAATGTACAAATAGCTAAATCTCAACTAGCCAATCTGTAGAGGCTTATTTGTATTGTAATGTACAAATAGCTACATCTCAACTTAGCCAATCTGTAGAGGCTCTAGTTGTATTGTATTGTAAAATAGCTACATCTCAACTAGCCAATCTGTAGAGGCTTTAATTGTATTGTAATAAACAAATAGGTACATCTCAACTTACCAATCTGTAGAGGATCTAGTTGTATTGTAATGTACAAATAGCTACATTTTAACTAGCCAATCTGTAGAGGCTCTAGTTGTATTGTAATGTACAAATAGGTACATCTCAACTATCCAATCTGTAGAGGCTCTAATTTTATTGTAATGTACAAATAGGTACATCTCAACTAGCCAATCTGTAAAGGCTCTAGTTGTATTGTAATGTACAAATAGGTACATCTCAACTAGCCAATCTGTAGAGGTTCTAGTTGTATTGTAATGTACAAATAGCTACATCTTAACTAGCCAATATGTAGAGGCTCTAGTTGTATTGTAATGTACAAATAGCTACATCTCAACTAGCTAATCTGTAGAGGTTCTAGTTGTATTGTAATGTACAAATAGCTACATCTCAACTAGCCAATCTGTAGAGGCTCTAGTTGTATTGTAATGTACAAATAGCTACATCTCAACTAGCCAATATTTAGAGGTTCTAGTTGTATTGTAATGTACAAATAGCTACATCTCAACTAGCCAATCTGTAGAGGCTCTAAGTTGTATTGTAATGTACAATAGCTACATCTCAACTAGCCAATCTGTAGAGGCTCTAGTTGTATTGTAATGTACAAAATAGGTTCATCTCAACTAGCCAATCTGTAGGAGGCTCTAGTTGTCTTGTAATGTACAAATAGGTACATCTCAACTGGCCAATCTGTAGAGGTTCTAGTTGTATTGTAATGTACAAATAGGTACATCTCAACTAGCCAATCTGTAGAGGTTCTAGTTGTATTGTAATGTACAAATAGGTACATCTCAACTAGCTAATCTGTAGAGGCTCTAATTGTATTGTAATGTACAAATAGGTACATCTCAACTAGCCAATCTGTAGAGGTTCGTTGAATTGTAATGTAAAAAAGGGTACATCTCAATAGCCAATCTGTGAGGGCTCTTTTGTTTTAAGTACAAATAGGTACATCTCAACGGGGCCAATCTTAGGGGTTCTAGTTGTTTTTGTAATGTACAAATAGGACATCTCAACTACCAATCTGTAAGGCTTAATTGTATTGTAATGTAAAAATGGGACATCCAACTCCCAAATCTGTAGGGGCATTGTATTGTAAGTAAAAATAGGTACATCTCAACTACCAATCTGTAAGGCTCTAATTGTATTGAAATTAAAAATGGTACATTCAACGCCAATCGTAGGGGTTTTCAAATTGTATTGTAAGTACAAATGGGTAATCTCAACTACCAATCTGTAAGGCCTAATTGTAGAAATTCAAATGGGACATCCAACGGGGCCAATCGTAAGGTTCTGTTGTATTGTAATGTCAAATAGCTAATCTCAACAGCCAACTGTAGAGGTTTTAATTTTTATTGAAATTTACAAATAGTACATCTCAATCCAATTGTAGAGGCCTTTTTGTATTTAATGTACAAAAAGCTACTTTAAAACTAGCCAATCTGTAGGGGCTTTATTGTATGTAATAAAAAAAAAATAGGTACATCCAACTCCCAACGTAGAGGTTGTTTTTTTTGGGGGGGGGGGGGGGGGGGGGGGGGGGGGTTTTGGTTTTGTTTTTTAGTTGTATTGTAATGTACAAAAGCACATCTTACCTAGCCAATATTAGGGCCAGTTTATTTAATTAAAAATATACATCTCAACTACCAATCTGTAAGCTCTAATTGTATTTTAATGTACAAATGGGTACTCTCAAAAGCCAATCTGTAGAGGCTCTAATTTATTGTAATGTACAAATGGTACTCTCAACTATCCAATCTGTAGAGGCTCAATTTTATTGTAATGCAAATGGGTACATCTCAACTACCAATCTGAAAGGCTCTGTTGTATTGTAATGTACAAATAGGTACATCTAAACTACCCAATCTTGTAGAGGTTCTAGTTGTATTGTAATGTACAAATAGCTACATCTTAACTAGCCAATTTGTAGAGGCTCTAGTTGTATTGTAATGTACAAATAGCTACATCTCAACTAGCCAATCTGTAGAGGTTCTAGTTGTATTGTAATGTACAAATAGCTACATCTCAACTAGCCAATCTGTAGAGGCTCTAGTTGTATTGTAATGTACAAATAGCTACATCTCAACTAGCCAATATTTAGAGGTTCTAGTTGTATTGTAATGTACAAATAGCTACATCTCAACTAGCCAATCTGTAGAGGCTCTAGTTGTATTGTAATGTACAAATAGCTACATCTCAACTAGCCAATCTGTAGAGGCTCTAGTTGTATTGTAATGTACAAATAGGTACATCTCAACTAGCCAATCTGTAGAGGCTCTAATTGTATTGTAATGTACAAATAGGTACATCTCAACTGGCCAATCTGTAGAGGCTCTAATTGTATTGTAATGTACAAATAGGTACATCTCAACTAGCCAATCTGTAGAGGTTCTAGTTGTATTGTAATGTACAAATAGGTACATCTCAACTAGCTAATCTGTAGAGGCTCTAATTGTATTGTAATGTACAAATAGGTACATCTCAACTAGCCAATCTGTAGAGGTTCTAGTTGTATTGTAATGTACAAATAGGTACATCTCAACTAGCCAATCTGTAGAGGCTCTAATTGTATTGTAATGTACAAATAGGTACATCTCAACTGGCCAATCTGTAGAGGTTCTAGTTGTATTGTAATGTACAAATAGGTACATCTCAACTAGCCAATCTGTAGAGGTTCTAGTTGTATTGTAATGTACAAATAGCTACATCTCAACAAGCCAATCTGTAGAGGTTCTAGTTGTATTGTAATGTACAAATAGCTACATCTCAACAAGCCAATCTGTAGAGGTTCTAGTTGTATTGTAATGTACAAATAGGTACATCTCAACTATCCAATCTGTAGAGGCTCTAATTGTATTGTAATGTACAAATAGGTACATCTCAACTAGCCAATCTGTTGAGGCTCTAGTTGTATTGTAATGTAAAAATAGGTACATCTCAACTAGCCAATCTGTAGAGGTTCTAGTTGTATATTAATGTACAAATAGCTACATCTTAACTAGCCAATATGTAGAGGCTCTAATTGTATTGTAATGTACAAATAGCTACATCTCAACTAGCCAATCTGTAGAGGCTCTAATTGTATTGTAATGTACAAATAGGTACATCTCAACTAGCCAATCTGTAGAGGCTCTAATTGTATTGTAACGTACAAATAGGTACATCTCAACTATCCAATCTGTAGAGGCTCTAATTGTATTGTAATGTACAAATAGGTACGTCTCAACTGGCCAATCTGTAGAGGTTCTAGTTGTATTGTAATGTACAAATAGCTAAATCTCAACTAGCCAATCTGTAGAGGCTCTAGTTGTATTGTAATGTACAAATAGCTACATCTCAACTAGCCAATCTGTAGAGGCTCTAGTTGTATTGTAATGTACAAATAGCTACATCTCAACTAGCCAATCTGTAGAGGCTTTAATTGTATTGTAATAAACAAATAGGTACATCTCAACTTACCAATCTGTAGAGGATCTAGTTGTATTGTAATGTACAAATAGCTACATTTTAACTAGCCTATCTGTAGAGGCTGTAGTTGTATTGGAGTGTACAAAAAGCTACATCTCAACTAGCCAATCTGTAGAGGCTCTAGTTGTATTGTAATGTACAAATAGGTACATCTCAACTAGCCAATCTCTAGAGGTTCTAGTTGTATTGTAATGTACAAATAGCTACATCTCAACTAGCCATTCTTTAGAGGCTTTAATTGTACTGTAATATACAAATAGCTACATCTCAACTAGCCAGTCTTTAGAGGCTCTAGTTGTATTGTAATGTAAAAATAGCTACATCTCAACTAGCCAATCTGTATTGGCTCTAATTGTATTGTAATGTACAAATAGCTATATCTCAACTAGCTAATCTGTAGATGCTCTAGTTGTATTGTAATGTAAAAATAGCTACATCTCAACTAGCCAATCTGTAGAGGCTCTAATTGTATTGTAATGTACAAATAGCTACATCTCAGCTAGCCAATCTGTAGAGGCTTTAATTGTATTGTAATGAACAAATAGCTACATCTCAACGAGCCAATCTGTAGAGGCTCTAGTTGTATTGTAATGTACAAATAGCTACATCTCAACTAGCCAATATTTAGAGGTTCTAGTTGTATTGTAATGTACAAATAGCTACATCTCAACAAGCCAATCTCTAGAGGTTCTAGTTGTATTGTAATGTACAAAGAGCTACATCTCAACTAGCCAATCTGTAGAGGCTCTAGTTGTATTTTATTGTACAAATAGCTACATCTCAACTAGCCAATATTTAGAGGTATTAGTTGTATTTTAATGTACAAATAGCTACATCTCAACTAGCCAATCTGTAGAGGCTCTAGTTGTATTGTAATGTACAAATAGCTACATCTCAACTAGCCAAACTGTAGAGGCTCTAGTTGTATTGTAATGTACAAATAGGTACAACTCAACTAGCCAATCTGTAGAGGTTCTAGTTGTATTGTAATGTACAAATAGCTACATCTTACCTAGCCAATATGTAGAGGCTCTAGTTGTATTGTAATGTACAAATAGCTACATCTCAACTAGCCAATCTGTAGAGGCTCTAATTGTATTGTAATGTAAATATAGGTACATCTCAACTAGCCAATCTGTAGAGGTTCTAGTTGTATTGTAATGTACAAATAGCTACATCTCAACTAGCCATTCTTTAGAGGCTTTAATTGTACTGTAATATACAAATAGCTACATCTCAACTAGCCAGTCTTTAGAGGCTCTAGTTGTATTGTAATGTACAAATAGCTACATCTCAACTAGCCAATCTGTAGAGGCTCTAATTGTATTGTAATGTACAAATAGGTACATCTCAACTAGCCAATCTGTAGAGGCTCTAATTGTATTGTAACGTACAAATAGGTACATCTCAACTATCCAATCTGTAGAGGCTCTAATTGTATTGTAATGTACAAATAGGTACATCTCAACTGGCCAATCTGTAGAGGTTCTAGTTGTATTGTAATGTACAAATAGGTACATCTCAACTAGCCAATCTGTAGAGGTTCTAGTTGTATTGTAATGTACAAATAGCTACATCTTAACTAGCCAATATGTAGAGGCTCTAGTTGTATTGTAATGTACAAATAGCTACATCTCAACTAGCTAATCTGTAGAGGCTCTAATTGTATTGTAATGTACAAATAGGTACATCTCAACTAGCCAATCTGTAGAGGCTCTAATTGTATTGTAATGTACAAATAAGTACATCTCAACTATCCAATCTGTAGAGGCTCTAATTGTATTGTAATGTACAAATAGGTACATCTCAACTGGCCAATCTGTAGAGGTTTTAGTTGTATTGTAATGTACAAATAGCTACATCTCAACTAGCCAATCTGTAGAGGCTCTAGTTGTATTGTAATGTACAAATAGCTACATCTCAACTAGCCAATCTGTAGAGGCTCTAGTTGTATTGTAATGTAAAAATAGCTACATCTCAACTAGCCAATCTGTAGAGGCTTTAATTGTATTGTAATGTACAAATAGGTACATCTCAACTTACCAATCTGTAGAGGATCTAGTTGTATTGTAATGTACAAATAGTTACATTTTAACTAGCCAATCTGTAGAGGCTGTAGTTGTATTGGAGTGTATAAAAAGCTACATCTCAACTAGCCAATCTGTAGAGGCTCTAATTGTATTGTAATGTAAAAATAGGTACATCTCAATAGCCAATCTGTAGAGGTTCTAGTTGTATTGTAATGTACAAATAGCTACATCTCAACTAGCCAATCTTTAGAGGCTTTAATTGTACTGTAATATACAAATAGCTACATCTCAACTAGCCAGTCTTTAGAGGCTCTAGTGGTATTGTAATGTAAAAATAGCTACATCTCAACTAGCCAATCTGTAGAGGCTCTAATTGTATTGTAATGTACAAATAGCTACATCTCAACTAGCCAACCTGTTGAGGCTCTAATTGTATTGTAATGTACAAATAGCTAACATCTTAACTAGCCAATCTGTAGAGGCTCTAATTGTATTGTAATGTACAAATAGCTAACATCTCAACTAGCCAGATTTATAGAGGATCTAGTTGTATTGTATCAATGCTCTCAGTGGTCAATCACACTTGAACTAGAGATTCAGAAGCCCCTTCAAACATCCAATAACCCACTTGCCAGCGTTTTCCAATTACATATGGTTTATTTATGATATAGCACGATATTTTATATATTTGTTACTTTATTAATGGAAAACAATTACACAAAATTGATTATTTATAAACAATAATACTCTAAATAAACTACCTTCAATTTGAACACAAGAAAAATATGTCGTGTTTTTCTTGTATATACAAATCTTATATAATATATTGATCGTTGCAGAGTATGTCTTGTTTAGTAATATAAATTCATATCTTATTTTAACCTCCATTTTAATTAAAACATAGAATTAAATGACTACTTAATATAATAGTTTTGCACTTTTATACTATAAGCTATGAAATAATAAAAATTATGTAGATATATAATAAAACAATATAATAGTAGTGAAACTTATGTTGTAATAATGGTTTTTCTTTGCTTTTAATTTATATGCTACTTTCAATTGTTTAATTTTGGTTAGTTTTAATGAAATGTTATCCACCTATTTATTGTTATTGAAATATCATATTTTTATAAATATTTATTATGATTTAATCATGCAAACAGTACACTTTGTAATTAACGTGAATTAGTTTTATTTTTCGAGTCTTGTAATGTGCCAATCGTTTGTTTGTGCTGTTTTTAACTGTACAGTTATATATAGTTTATTATCCTGGTCCTTCTTTATATACTTAGTCTAAATAGTTTTATACATAGTTGTAGGACGCCAATTTTATCCATAAAATGTTTATTTCATGCATTATTTTGTATATAAGTTACACAGATTCCATTGGCAGATGCATGTCAACACCCCTGACAGTATATTACCTAAAACTCATTATTATAATATTTAAATAACAGCATGCGACTTTTATTCCTACCTATGATGTGCAACTGACAGGTAAACTTATTTATACGAGAAAATAAAATATAGATATTCCAAAAAGTAGGTCTAAATATTTAAAAATCTTAAAATTAAATGATTTTTTTTGGCAAGTAATATTATCAATTACAATACATTTCGGGTTGCATTGCCTTTTAAAAGAAAGTTATAACCAAATTAAACCTAATTAAACCTTTCAGTTATTATAGAATAGGTTTTTTTTTTTTAATATCGTAGTGCATTACATATACTACAGTATATTTTAATTACTAAGAGTTATTATACTGAGTTCTGTTAAAATGTGTAAAAAAAATATTACACAATTTACAGTTAGAATCTAAATTTTGTATTGTAAAATAGTTCATCTTTAAGGAAATATAGTCGGAACTGTTATGTAACGTTCCAGTGAAAGTGCATCATTTGTACAACGAAACCTCTTTCTTTCGCCTTTTCACTCCAGCTACAATGGGTACATTTACACAGACAGCTTGCATTAGAGATGAAGATGATAAAGATGTCATTCTCCTTGTGCTTCATTCCAAACATCTTCCTTTACAAAGATCTACATTTGCACGTTCCCTGTTAAAAGTTCCCTTTCATTAAAAGTGTGAGTTCCAGGATTATTTTATGTAACGTAAAAAAATATTGAATACATGTTGAATGCTTCTCTAAAAAAAATTTCAGCACCAAACCAAAGTATTTAAATGTTTATAGGTTAGTTAAATAAAACAATTTACAAAGGGTGTTTACAAATTAGTGTAAAATAATTAATTGGTTCTAGAATGTTTTTGGAGTACTTTAATTCCCTTGTTAATTTCTAACCTATTGTAAATAAAATGAGGGAAACTTCAATGTTATTGTACGCATTTATGAAAGTAATTAAATCCAGCCATGTACTTAACTTTTCTCATTCAAATACTTTGTTACATTTTCACATAGTATTAATTTAACACATTGTGTTTTAATAAAGAATTTTACTAAATCATTCCAGAATAGAAATTACTTTATTTCGCATATAGACTTGTATAGGATGTAAATTATCATACAATGTGCAATTCCTTTATGCTACTAGATTTTAACTTCATGATTGCACATTATTTTTATTATTATTTTTTTTTTAGTTAAATGTTCATTACGTAAAGTTTTCAAACATCGAAAAAGAAATTAACATAAATTAGTAAATTCATAACTTTGTTCATTATATATAACAGTAAATACAATTAATTATTTTCTTTTAGCATTATTGCTTTTGCATTAATCTACCTTAGGACATGCATTGCTCTAGTTGCCCGACGATATAGCACGTAAAAATGTACTTAATCGTCACTTATTATTATTATTATTGTAACTTTCATGATTATTCAGTTATAAATTAATTTATATCATTATTCATTAATGACTCCTGACTTTGAATATTTGTGTATGTTAATTTGTTCTCAAATTTTCATCTGTAAGTTAGTGTTGCCAATTTATACAAAACTACTGATGTAAAAAAATATTATGTAAATATTAAGTAATCTTTGGCAGTCTTCACACAACTAAGGTAAAATACTTGGCTACGCCAGTAAAATAACAATTTTCTTTTACTACATGTACCAATGATACAGTACTCAAAGGGTATTCCGAGCAAACAATTTACTGATTTCCATTTCATATTAAAATTTGAGGAGAACCTTAACCTAGAGTTTTATTACACTGAGCCGATAAAAGCACAGTAGAAGTAGAGACATTCTCCGAAAGGTGCCTAATGCCTGTAGGGAAAGAGTAAACTTCCAAAACACAATACGTGGTAAATGCGTCTCTAATACACATTTGCTGGGTTGTTTGCCGTAGCAAACTCGGTGAACAATAAGATAATCATTTCTCATCCAAAATATGCATAAGTGTACGGTGATGGGTATAAAAATAATCCTTTAGTGTATATCGGTTTTCTAAATTTGTCGGAATATGAACTCTTTTTATTTTGAACTTTGTTATATATTATTGTATAATTTGGTATTACTTAATTGAATTACTACATAATATTTCTATCGAATCGATAGGTTACATGCTTTCTCATACTAATGCTATATTTTAATTTAATACTAAGATTTGTCCAAGGTTAATTTAAGAGTTTTAATATTTCAATTAAAATTGGTAAATTATAGTGTTGAAACTAGTTTAGCTCAATTAACTCTCTGAATAGTGTAAATCAGCGTATCTTATGGATTTAATTAATATGCCTTGTATCAATAACTGGGATTTAACTAATAGAATCTTTTATTACGCTATGAACATTGATGTAATTGTCCATGTTGTTTTTAGTAACATAAAATAGTGTCACTTACATGATTTTGTCTCACTGTTATTTCTGAAGTGTCTGAACAAAATAGTCTCCACAAGAAGCTATTCTTACTATCACAATCTCTCGGGTGGTTAATAGTCAATGATTAGTTGTTAGTTGTCGAATTAAGTCACATAAGTCAATGATTAGTTGTTAGTTGTCGAACTAAGTCACATAAGTCAATGATTAGTTGTTAGTTGTCGAACTAAGTCACATAAGTCAATGATTAGTTGTTAGTTGTCGAACTGAGTCACATAAGTCAATGATTAGTTGTTAGTTGTCGAACTGAGTCACATAAGTCAATGATTAGTTGTTAGTTGTCGAACTGAGTCACATAAGTCAATGATTAGTTGTTAGTTGTCGAACTGAGTCACATAAGTCAATGATTAGTTGTTAGTTGTCGAACTAAGTCACATAAGTCAATGATTAGTTGTTAGTTGTCGAACTAAGTCACATAAGTCAATGATTAGTTGTTAGTTGTCGAACTAAAACTTTTACGTGCATAACAGTAAGATAATTTAGTTACTCAAATATTTTACGTAATTTAATCCTGATCTAAAGAAGTGATTGGATATTATTACCACCATCCCACATACAACCTCCCCCCACGCACACACACGTCTGTTTGCATGTGTACGGAGAAATAAAGGAAGTTCATTAAGATACATAATCTTAATAAATACCTACGTACTTCTAAGTATCTAAAGAAAAATCTTTATTGTTTTACTACACTATAAAATCATTATAATCAATAAACATTATCTAGATATAAATGAATTTTACTAACGATCGGTTACTTTATGTTAAACATCTAAAACACTATTTTCCCATGAATGTTAAAAGATCAAGTTCAAAATAATGTACATGATGTTTCTTAAAATATAACATATATCGTACTAAAACACCATAACATTTATACTACACTAAATTAATTGTTAGCGTACTTACTTAGTGTTCTTAACTTTAGTTGATAAATTATATATTCATTACAAATAGTTTTGCTCTTGACCTATAGGGTGAACTATTATAGCTCCATTATATTCTCCGTCACACAGTTAAAATATATGAATATAATAAATAGTTATCTATTATATATCTTATACATAATAAATATATTACGAAGATTAATTGAAAGTAAACGTACACGTTTAATTACTTATAATACCATCTTCAGCAATGAAATTCGAAAGTGAATTTACCATCGGTTTAATTTATAAAGTAAAGAAACCTGTCGAGTTTACTATTGAAGAAAGAAAAACAATTACAATTTACTTTGATACTATAGTACCAAACAAAAAGTTAGTTTGTCAAAGATTGTGAATTTTGCAGAAACGTAAATAAAAAGAGACTATTATTCATTATGAACAATATTAGAATATCATAGTTTATTTTAAAAATGTTACAATATTTAAAAAATATGAATTTTTATTTTCTATTTTAAAATATAAATTTATTAACTTAACTATACTTTTAATAACAATTTGTAATGTATAAAAAACTAATAGTGAAATATAAAATAACTGTTGGTACAGTAATGCTTAACTGATCCAACCGCTTTTACTGTAATGACGTTTCTTTCCAACATCACAGCTCGATTGCACGATTAGATTTATCTTAATTGAGCTGCTAGCAACGCTTTTAAAAACCCTTGTTCCTGCTATCCCATTGATAAGGAATCTCTCGTAGAGTTTTATAAATTATGGAACCTGTCATTATTATTAATATTCTATGAAATCAGTTGTTGATTTATTTCAGACTGTACTAGATTTGTTTGGCATGATTATAATGTTAATAGGGCTATAACGTTTTATTTTACTGCTCCCTTGCAATAAAATAAAAAGGAGGAAAGTTTTTGCTAACCCGCTGAGTTAACTCGTTTAGAAATTCTTCTGTGTTCCAGACCACTTCTTCAAACCAGGTAGGAGGTAGGGTTGAAGCGGCTACGAATCTTGCGATCCGTACAAACCGAACGGTACTAGGTTTGACAAATCATTAATCAACTTGAGATTTATAACAATAACAACGACTGAATATACATCTCAATGTCTAAAGGTCAATAAAATTATCAATGGTAATTGGAGGACTATTTTAGGAAATATATGCTTAAAATATTATTTAAAATTAAAATATTATTTAAAATAAATAACTTAAAATATTATTTTCAAAATAGTTGCTAAACTCAAATAGTTTTAAGTTATTATAAAACAATATCATAAGCAGAAAGTTTAAGGTATAACGCAAATTTTAAATTCAGATGTTAAAAAAATACAGACTATTACTTTTTACATGTGTCCATTGGTTACAATTAAAATAGTGTTTTATACTATTGAATTATATAATTAATGTTATCAATATTTATATTTCTACTATAATTTATGAAAGAATATAATAAATAAAAACCTTAACTCACTGACTAAATTGATAAATATTAATTATTTATACAGTAAAAATGGTACCTATAATTTATTTTAAACAATATTACTTTAAAAGTAAAGTGTGTATAAATAGATCATAACTATACGATAATTGACAAAAATGGTAATTTTGTAAGATAAGAGAATGTTAAAATAATAAATGTTTTAAAAGTAATTTTAATTTAAATACATAACAATTCGTTTTATTGAGTAATCGTCAAGTAATTTATTAACCTTTACGTTATTTTGGTAGGAGGTGTTTGTTAAGATCAATATTCTTGATTTTATAAATATATTTTGACCAATATTGATGAAACCATCCAAAGAATTACTAATCAATCTTTGATAAAGCATAAAAATATTCTTAATAATAACCTTTTCTTTTGAACCTGGGAAAAAAGAAATTACTTTTTAAATAATATATTTGAAAGTCTTAAATTTATTTTTTATCTCGTATAATTTATACATACAAGTATTTACACTACCATTTATCTTTGATTTTCCAACGTTAAGACATCAATTGTCTACTATGGTACTGACTGCTGTTTCGTATCATTAATGTATGACAAGTTGAAGGATTTACAAAACACTAGGAACATGGAATTTCAAGTAGCAGGAAAAGCTTACTTTAAAAGGTTTTCCAAAGGTCTGAATTGGTATCCTTTAATTATTTTTTTTTTATCATTTTAAATTTGTTGGTTATTGAATATATTTTAATTATTGTAAGGTAATTGATACTTAGACTGAATATAAACGTATAACTCAATATTACACTTATATATTTTATCCTGCATACAAATTATTAATCTCCATTAAAAAGAGATAAAAGTGTATAATGTATATATAACTGTTTTCCCATACAATTACGAGTATTGCGAGATTATTGTGACAACTAAGCTACATTTATTCCCTCAGTAGAACGAAAGGTAACCAATGAAGTTTAACCATTATATAAAGGAAGAGAAATGTTTAGAATAATTTACAAATAGGTTGACAAAATTAAATAAAAGGCAATTAAATATCTATATGATTATTTAGTAAGTAAATTAATGATTGATGTACAATACGAATATAACCGTAATTATATATTGAACAGTAAAACATAATGAGCAGCTATCTGGATAAATATATTACATTGCTGAATCCATTGGGACTGCGTTGACAACTACGTTATTGACAGCTAAAATGTAAAGTTGATGAGCGGAAGGATTTTAAGCACATAATTATCTCCCAAGTGGAACCATTAAACCAGTATCTACTTGAATGGTACTCAATGTGAGTTTTACATTATTATTGTATGTACATTGTAGAAACAAAAATAAATATTAATTTTTGAAAGTCAATATGTATTTTAGTATAAAAAATATGTAAAATAATACATAATGTATTTTATTGCATACATTTTATGCTTTGAATGCACACTATTTTGCCGAACATATCAAGTACTTTATACATTTATGAACATTTTAAATGAAAAGAAGTTTAAAAATAATATCTAATATGTCTAACTGACTTTTTTTTAAATGAACACGATTAGATGTGACACTCTTATAGAATTTATTGTTATCTAGAGGCAGATATAAGTTCACTTTATGTGTGTAAAAACTGGCTATAAATGGCCATTTATAATATTTATAAAAAGAAAAAAAAACAAGTAAATCAGATATTTATTCAAGGATTTATTGTTTGTATAATTGTAATAAAATATTACATGTTTTACATTTAAAATATTTAATTTTTTCATCTCATGTTTTTAAACTGTTATTTCTCTGGCACTCTGCTCTATCTAACATTTTGTATATTTCATTGAACCACGAGTTCTATTATAAGACAAAATAACCTTAAGGAATTATAAACCCAAAATGTTCTACTTTCTCTTCTCAAATTAATGTGCAAATACTTTAATTTTTTCGTACTTTTATGGGGAATTGTCAAATTGATATACTGTTGTTTATCAAGTAAATACTTGTACATTTCAACACTACATTGTGTC
The DNA here is from genome assembly GCA_035578905.1 of Stictocephala bisonia. NCBI lineage: Eukaryota > Metazoa > Arthropoda > Insecta > Hemiptera > Membracidae > Stictocephala > Stictocephala bisonia. The sequence continues at coordinate 22,231 of JAQJVL010001803.1, forward strand.
ACGTTATATTTAGTACTTTTACACGTAATTATCTAACTAGATCTTGTTTGGTTAATATTTAATAAACAAACACAAATACCTGAATATACATTGTACAGTTTTACGGAACCATTTTTGTAACCTATAATTGTTAAGTTAGGTAATTTTGAGATCCTGATTGTAAATAGTTCATAATAAAACATGTGAACTGTAAAATAATAAATGTTTAACTACAACTCATAGAAATTCTAGTCAAACCCTACATTACCTATGATATACTGTAGGAGTATCTAAAAACAATTATTGCATGAAATTCAAATAATTTCTCCATATACTTGCTTTTAAATATTTAAGAGTTTGATATTGAAATACCATTGTATTAAATGTTACATTTTTGGCCTGAAAAACACTTTGGTTGCTTAATCAGTTGTTTTGGAAGTCTTATTTCTCAGGTATTCTTAGGCTAGTAATCTCAAAAAATGTTGCAACTGAACATTACTATAATAAAAGTGATGGGGGTACTGGAAGGTATCGGCTTGTTCACCAATTGAATCACATAATAAACAAAGATGAGACTAAACAAGAGCACTTTATAGGATACTTATAAGACCAAATTGGTTGATAATATTAAGTCTGTGAACAATACAATAATAAAGTGGCATTTATAAGATCATAAAAACACCATCCAGTTTGATATTATGCAGTTCATAATTAGTATAAAAAATATGTAGTTTTTGATTGGATCGTTCCTTTATTTACTTGGTAGATACTATTTACCTAATGATTAGGATTATAAACCAGGGTCATTAACATTATTATATGGGTCTCAACTAAATTGATACTATTCAGTTTGTAAGTAGTATAGTAAACAGTTCATTTGGATAACATCAAACCCATGTTATCTATGTAGACCTATGAGGTTGTTAAATAATCAAATAAACAAGAGTATTACATATGATTATGAAAACATAACCAGGTCGATACTATACAGTTACTAAATAACATAATACTGTATATATAAGTGTTTTTGATAGGATCAACCGAGAATAACTAGGTTGATACTGTTTATTTGATCTATATAAAAAAGTGTTATTTATTTAGTTATAAAATCACCAAAAAGTTCGACACAATATAGTTAGTTAATAATAGTGTAATAAAAGTTGGTAATTTATAGCACCGTACTAACATAAACCAGGTTTGTACTATATGGAGGGAGATCCCACATTATCAAGGACTCTACACCTGTGTTACAATTTCCTGCAGTTAATTAATTAACAAATGAAAGTTTATAGCTTTTTATCTGGGAAAATATATTTTTTTTTAAATCTTGACATGTAGATGGTCATGAATGAAATCACCTTTAAGTGAACTTTTAATTTTCCCTTTTTCATTGACTGTATTGATTTCAGATAAATTAAAACAAACTAATCATTTCGTAACAAAATCTATAGTAAGAAAAAATAAAAAAAAATAATAGCTAAATTATTTTTGCATCACTAAATAACGTCAGTTATTAATTATTGGTTAAGAGGAGTTTAATCATCTAATTATAAAATTAATCAGTGTCAGTCGAAATTGCTGTGGAACTAATCACCAATTTAACTGGCCTTTACTTATCTCCATAGTGTGTCCTTGTTACTCTTCCAAACGTAAGTCCTAATTACACCTGATCGAATGTTGAAACTGTAAAGGCAAAATATTTAATTTTAAATATACTAAGTTGGTGGTTTTCTAATACTTTGCATCATGGGTTTATCATAATTAAAAATTATATAAACAATAGAACTAAATATAAAATAATTACTATATTGTTAAAACAATATTTACATAGAAGGAAGAAAACAAATTTATATTGTTGTCAATATACCTTACAAAACTGTTTTATATACTATACTAAAATAACAGGTAAATTTAGATAAACGTTATTTCATGATGTTAGGATGGAATGGACATAGTTTGCTTATATTTTACCCAATATTATAATATTTAATTATAGAATTGTGGCTTTAAAACTATAATGTTTCTTTTTTTGGCCAATATCTTTAGTAAGCATTGGCATTTTGTTTATATATTCTAATAAATTAATCTTGTTGTTTGAATATTCATCAATTAAATAGTACTAACCTAGTTAATTCCTGTTTTGATCTTATAAAAAAACCACTTTTTTATTATGCTATTTATTAACTTAATAGTATTGACATGTTGGGTGTTTCTGTAATCCGATAGATCACCGTTTTATTTAGTATCCAACCAGTTAATCTGGTTACGATCGTATAAACAACCAATGGGAAGTATCATACTGGGTGGTGTTTGTATGGTTCTATAAATACCACTCTCTAATTATACAGTTCATAAACTGAATAGTATCAACCCAATTGGTAAGTAGTGTGGTGTCTATGATATTCCCTACATCTGCTTAAAATCACGCAGTATATTATCATATTACTTAAAATTTGTAACCATTAATTTTTTATTTACCTGTAATATGTTTTAAATGCTAACTTTTGTTTGAATACAATTTTTTTAAAAATAACTGCAGTTTATCACGTTGTAAGTTTACAATGTATTTCAATTAATTTTGGAGAAAAATTGGGCAATGTCTTATATTAAGGGACTAAAATGGGACACTCTAGAAAGAAAATATATGTTAAAATTCCTCTTATTTCTAACTGTATAAGGGTGAAATAGTAATATGTATGATACGAAAATCTTTGGAATATCGCTGTAAAGAGAACATTAACACGTATGGATTAGTATATGGACCGGGAATGGATAAAATGTATTCATATCCACCCTTTATATTTAATATCTTTTATATATACAATGTGAAATGGCGATGGGTTAAAAGTCAAACGAATATTATATAATACTTAATTCTTAAGTTAATTACATGTTAATCGTAAAAATCTTCCTAATTGAGGAATACGTTTTATATACTAAATTATAAGTTACATATGTCACTTAGACATTGGATGTTAGATCAATATTTCTTGAATCCACTTACATTATGTTATTATAATTTAATGAGTAAAATATTTTATTATTGTAAAGTGTTTCAAAGTAAGGGTACTATTTTATGACGTTATTATTAGGAAATAATGAAATACTGTAATGTAATAATTTTAAATATTGTTCTAACCTATATTTATTAAGAAAACAACTTGTTAAGTATTATTGAATCCATTCTGTAATTTATAGTATAACTTATATTTTCATTGAATAATTTATTCCCACTCATATTTTGAAGTAATACTTTACAAACAAAAATAAAGACTCCCCCTTATTTTGAAAATAGTGTTAGCTTCTATTTTATCACATTTTGTCTAAGACATATTTTTTTTAAAACTTTTAAAAAAGTGTATTTATTTTTGTACAATTGTTTTAATGATGAAAATTGCATAAATATGAGGGTTAAAAACCACTTAAAGGTTTGGTAAATAAAATTGCTTTACACATTTAATAAAAAAATCTTAGATATAAATTGAAATAGTTAATATTATTACTCTAATTTATTGGAGATATAAATACCAGCTACCTGGATAATCAATAAACAATAAAAAAAATACTTCCTCTTGTAATCTACCCACAGATTTTAAAGGGACTAAACAAATCCAGATTAATCTTAATCCCTAGTTATTGCATAAAAAGAGGGCAATATAAAAGTTTGCAAACATCACCTAGTTCTGACCAAAGATAATCTCCCGAGTGATTTTATACATCGGGTCATGTAAATAGTAAGTGATTGTTAGAGCAAACACTGACACTTATACAAGTACTAAATATGATCTACGTTGATTAAAGATGAACAAAAATGTCTTAAAACTTTACTTTGTAGTTTATTTATGTCACAATCCTGCTTGTAAACTTTACTTAACGAGTAAAGTAACAACTTCCAGGTCAGTTTGAGGTTAAAGCTTTGGACCTTGGACTTTGCAGACCAAAGCCTTAACTACCTATCAATTTATTTTTTTTATTAGAAACAAAACACGTATGTTATAGATTAATATATGTATTCTGGTTTATTGAGTGAGCAGTGGCTTCGGGCATAGGGACACAGTCCAAGGTTTAATTCCGAAAGGAGCTAATGGTCACTACTTCACTGGTTAGATTAAGCTGACTAAAATGCATTAAAGCATTGTGAGCTGGTGGGTGAATTTTGAAATTGTTATGTATAGCTAAGTTTCATGACAAAGTAGTTACTATTAAAATAATAAATGACAAGCTGATAAGTGCGCAAATTTTGATAATATTTGATATTCTGAAACAATAGCTGTTTCAATAAACTACGAATAAGTAAGTTCAATTTATTTAAAGCAATGTGCATTTTTTATCCGTTAAAAGTCTACCAACTTAATTCAAGCAAAACCACTCGATATGCATTTGCAAATATGGCATTTGGAAATGAAAGGCATTATCTGTGGCAAAACGGATAAAGGCACAGTGTTATAACAAATACAATATCACTTTCAATAGTTTGTTTTAATAAGAGGTTTTGAAATGTAATCAATAATCTATTGAATACACTTTCACTCTAACCTTTCCAGATAACAACTAAACTTATAATAACAAATTAAATTTAAAAAAAATTACAGTATTTAAGTAAATGTTTGATGAGATACATTGATAATATTCGAGGCATGTTTTAGATACATTAAAAGTATTAACTACTAATTTGGATCATGACTTACAAAATATATTTTACATAATGTGTGGGAAAAAAGTACAGGAAAAATGTATAATATTTGAACGATTACAGATAAAGCAATAAAACTTGGTACATAATTAGTGGCCACAATTCAAGTCACTAGAAAATCTAAGACAAAATTCTACTGCATGCATTTTGCCTGTCACACAAACGTACATCATAAAGTTAACTATGAATAAAAGATAGTAACTTTAAGCGTCTAAAATGTTTTCATTTGTAAATTGTGTCTCTTGAGTTGCCAAAAAATTTATTTGAAATGTTTATAAAGTGTTTAGAGTTGTTTCATATTTTATAACTTGAAATGGGCGTTCATGTAGTGTGTTTTAATGTAGTTTGTGCATTTGGTTCTTACTGAGTTTGAGAAACTTCAATTATTCTCGACTATATATACCTGGTCCCCTGGACTCCGAAGACCAGGAGAAGATATTCTGATACTGTCACCTAGGGTAGTTGGTTATTGTCCTTCTCTTTCATCACATTAGTTATAGTACGCACTGTATTAATCAAATTAATTAGGTTATGAATTTATTTATAATTTATTATTGATATCATCAAATTGTATTTACATCCACACCAACTACATATTTTATATACATAAAAATATATATTCATTATCTATACAATAATAATATATATTTTAGGTAAAATAAGTTAATGATGATACTGTTTTTTTAATATTTTACCCTACAGGAAAACAATTAATCATTCAATTTTATGTTGATCAATAAATGTCAAATCAATAATTTACATTACAGAATGCTTATAAATGTTTGTATATTATAACAGTTCATAACACTGTTAGCTAACAGTAAGTACAGCAGTACAGTTAATGTTAGAACTATATTTTCTTTAAATTATTAATAAATGAGAATATAAATTGAAAATAGACTAGGCAGATTATTAGTTTTTGAAAATAAGATAACCAATATTCATGTAATTTGACTTTTCAAAACTGTCTTAGACTCATGAAGTCAGGATATAATTGAAAATTATACAATAATATACACAATGTGTTCTTTTTAAACGCATGAGTATTAAAACGTAAAATTACAAACTGAACCAACATTTCAATAAATTTGCTGGAAAAGTCATTCTATATGTCATCAAGTGGTCAGGTTCCAGGTTAAAAGACCCCACAATTATGATTTTAAATCAAACCTCCTTTAGCAAGTAGTGTAATATTATGAAACTAGCTGTCAAAATCGGTCCAATTTTTTCATTCATTACAATGTTTTTATCTAATTCATATAACTTTCATTTAGTTTATAGAAATCATATGTGGTATATCTACCTACATAATCATTATCAAAATGTCTAAATCATAATCTACTTAACACTAAGAATAATGTAAAACATATATATATATATATATTCTAATGTACTAATATTATTAATCTGACAATAATATCTTACACTATTAGATAAAAGACATTCCTTAGTGAAGCATTTGTAACATTTCAACAACATATATATGGACGTTGGTAAATACGCTGATTATTATTGAAATAAATAATAAAATACATCACTCACTCGAAATTAAACAATGTTTGTATCTCAGAGAAGCCAGTTTGTCTCAGAGAAACCACTGAGGATGTCACATCACAGTATGGGCGAAATGTCTGGTCATCTTGTAAATATTGTAGATAGTACCTTGACGTGGTTGTCACCGGAAAATGTACATTCTAGTAATGTTTGTATCTAATACTATACACAAATATTATTCAAAACAACAATCTGCAAGATAAAATGGTCAGTAACCAATATTATTGTGTTGAGGTATTATAATAAAGTTAATTAGGGATTTATTACATCAGGTGATTGTCGTATCGGTGAGCTGGAGGGTTTAGAAGTAATTAATGCTTACCGATTGACATGAACTATATGTATGTTAATTTTATTTTATTACATCGAGAGCCATTTTAAAGTAATCTATACCTTTGTTTTAATAGGTATAGTATATATTATATGTGGTTAGTTTTTTGTTTTTTTATTCGTAGTCTTTAAAATTATATATAAGAATATAAATTAAACATTGTTTAACTAACTTATTTTCTTTTACTCCTACGCAGCAATAGTTGACTATTTAGGAATGACATATTTTAGAGTATATTAAACATTATTTTTAATTAGACCGAATGCATTTCAAAGGTTCTGGAAACATAACGTCATAAAAGAAAATAGCATACCTTAATTTTCTACCACACACTTATTTTAAAAACAATAAAAGTCTAAAAAAGTAATAGTGTGGGTCATTAATACACTATGTATACAGGGTGTCTTAAAAGTCCCAACCCCCCTATTAACTTTCTTATGAATACAGATAAAGTGATTTACTTCTGGGAATGTTTATATGACCAACTAAGGAGTTTTTTTATGTATGCAAATTTTTACACCCCCTCTCAAAAGGGGGGTAGTTTGGGGGTAAAGTCCAAAATTTTTAAATAGAAACCCCTATCAAATGACACATCATTTTAAAGGTAATATTAAAAGAAAAAGAATGGCGGAAACTAGAGGTCTCTAACAGTAGTTTATTAAAATTTGGTGGCAGTTTAAAGTTGGAATGTATTTCATAAAACCCCCGCAGCTTATGTTACATTTAAAATTGTTGTAAGGCAGACAAAAACATTCACCCACCAGTTAGTTTTGAGGAACTGATGACACCTAATCGTAAAACAAGTTATACAAGAATCAAACAAACACCCAAAAACCACAAATAAATAGCATTTATTTGGTTTTGGTTTGTCTGACCAAAGGTCCAGTAGGGCAACCTGGGAATACCAGTGGCTCATTCCTTATCTCTTATTAGGTTACTAGTTAGTAAGTGTAACACTTTCAGTTCAGTTACTGTGTTAAATTTCTTTTTATTCGTATTTAATAAAAATGGCCTCGGTCAAATGAAGATAAAGTAGAGATGATATTGTTCTTATGGGAAGCTAGGAGAAATGTTCATGAAGCAGTTCGTTTATTTAATGCCTGGCCTATCCGGATAGACCAGTAGACAGGGGCATACATTTAGACGTTTAGTAAACAAATTCTCAAACAAACTTTAGTGTCAAAGATGCACCACGATCAGGGCGCCCCTGCCATTGCGACAGAAGAGATCCAAAATTCAAGTTTTAGCAAATTATGCTGCAAACCCACATGAATCTCTGCGGGTCCACTGCCCTTGATGTTGGAATTTCAAAAGATACTGTTCACAAAAGTGTTAAAGCGTCACAAGTTCCTACCCGTTACAAAGTACAGTTAAATCAAGAATTAAATGAAGACGGACCATGAACGAAGACTTCAGTTTTGTGAGCAAATGTAGCAGAAGACTTGAAGAGAATAATAATTTAATATCACAGATATGTTTAGTGATGAAGCATCATTCTCTTTGCATGGGACAGTCAATCGGCACAAACTGGCCGTTATTGGGACAAACAGTAACCCCCACTGGATGGTTGAAGCCCATACGCAACAGCCACAAAAAATTAAATGTATGGGCTGGAATTTTGGGAAACTCTGTTATTGGGCCATTCTTTATTGATGGTAATTTAACTGGCGTTAAATAATTGGACATGTTACGGAACGGCATTGTCCCCCAGCAATAAATGAGGTAGTACAAGGTACTTATGAGCCTGTATTTCAGCAAGATGGTGCTCGCTCACATTACAATATGCTTGTCCGGACATTCCTAGACCAAACGTTTCCCGATAGATGGATAGGGTCGACGTGGCACTTTGGTAGAGTGGCCGCACGTTCACCTGACCTTTCACCTCTGGATTTTTTCTTTTGGGGTTTACTCAAAAGTAAAGTTTACCGACACAAAGCCCGCAAACCTCGATGAATTAAGGACAAGAATCGAAGAGGCCTGCCACCTTATCAGCCTGAAATCTTACAAAATGTGAGACGTGGTTTTCAATCCAGGCTTTTTTACTGTCAAGAAGTTCATGGCAGCCATCTTCGAGCATCTCATCTGAGTGAAATTTGAGGTGAGAGTTCAGCATTTTGACCATTTTTTCCCGTTCTAAAATTACTTAGGGGGTTTTATGAAATAATTCTAACTTTAAACTGCACCAAATTTGATAGGACTAATGTTAGAGACCTCTAGGGTTTCCGCCATTATTTTTCTTTTAATATTACCTTTAAAATGATGTGTCATTTGATAGGGGTTTCTATTTAAAAATTTTGACTACTCACTACCCTTATGAGAGGGGGCGTAAAAAAATTTGCATACATAAAAAACTCTTAGTTGGTCATATAAACATTCCCAGAAGTAAATCACTTTATCTGTATTCATAAGAAAGTTAATAGGGGGGGGGGACTTTTAAGACACCCATATAGATGCGAATTAATAGTAGGTAACCAAACGATTTATATATGTTCATAAATGTTTAATTTTATTAAAATCCAACAATTACAAACTCATTTATAATGGTTTGAAATTAAAAAGTATACAATTATAAAATTTTTAGTGAAATTGTTAGCATACTTATAATTATAACGTATAAAGAGCTCTTATTTTGTTAATTTATGAAAGTTGAGTCATGTAGAATAACTAAATTCATTTAACAAAATTTAATTCTTTAAAGCTTAGAATACTTTGTATTTACGTAGTTAGGTTCTGCGTGAGTTGCCAACTAAAGACTGTAATTCTAGACTTATGGTATTTTACCAACCATAAATAACATGGCAAGATAGTGATGTTCCATTACTGAACTCACATGAAAGATAGATGGTACATTTATATTTATAAAGACTAATTACAATTTATTTTGACTGTAATATGATTAAAAATCAAAGTTTAAACGTATTTTTAGGAGGTCCATATAATTGTTAAATAATAAAATGATGTAAGTAAGATAATGGTTTAGTACTTCATTACCTAGGTATAATATAACAATCCTCCCATGAAATTATGTCTATAAATTTTCAAATGATTTTATATCTCCTACATTTCTGCTTAGTTTTTATAAAAGTGGTTCTTGACTTAAAATTTTAGTATAATATATTACATAAACGTGTTTAAGTGTGAGTATAGTTGTAACTTAAAAAATGAAAATTGTATCACGTTGTTTTAAGTATATCAAAATTAAATTAAAAATACCATGTAAACGTGTTAAGGGGGATTATAACAAATATTACCAAAATCAGATATATATATATGTATGTGTGTATATATATATATATATATATTTCAATTTTATTTGATTATTTGTAAATGGTTAACTATTAGATAAATTTTAAACTATATACAATTAAAGTCTATGAAACATCTTTATTTATATTTCTGAAAGCCATGGCTAAAAATATTAATCCTTCTGTTATTTGGGGCCCCCCTCCCTTTAAATACTTTAGTTTTGCAACTTTCAGTGCTTTTTTTAAACCCTCCATGTAAATACAGAAAAATGTTTAAGGTTTATTTAAAATTTTTTTTTAAAAAAAAAAAAAATCCCCAAAATTTATTTATTTTTGGGGTAAAAAACCCTATTTTAAAATTATTTTTATTTTTTGTACCCAAATTATAAACTACACAAATTTAAATGGGGGTTTTGGGGTGAAAAAATTTTCCCTTTTAGGAAAAAAGGCTTTGGGATGTGTTAAATAATAAAAAAAGGGTTATAAAATTTAACCCAAAACCCAAATTTTTTATATTAATTTATTTTTTAAATTTATAAAAAAAGGGTTACCAAAAAATTTTGTTAAAGAGATAGTTTTTTAACTAGTTCGGGAAAAACGGATTTGAAATGGGCCAAAATGGAAATTTTTTTTGGAAATCTAACCTTTTTCTTTCAATTTGGGGGAACCTTTAAAAACTTTTAGTAATTTTTTAAAAATTTTTTATTTTTTTTAAAGTCTTTTTAAAAAAATTTTATTTTACCCAAAGGGGAGTTTAAAAAAAATGGTATTTTAAAAGGGAAGTTTTTAGATCACCCTCTCCCCCCCCAAAAGTTCATAATTATTTTTAGCACAAAATAAAATTAATGTTAGATAATCAAATTCGTTATTTTAATTTTTAAATGACCGTCATATTTATTTTGTGTGCACGGGCTGCTTGAATATTGGTTATCAGTTAATTAATTTTATTTTTTGATCTTTTAGTTTTTTTCATTTAAACCTTTAAAGGGGACGGTAGACTTGTATGGCTGTGACGGTAATGGTTTTTAAAAAAAGTTTAAAAATGAAAAAAAATTTAAAAATTTCCCCATTAAAAAAAAATAAAAAATATTTAAAAGGGTTTTTATTTTTAAAATTTTCACATCTAATTAGCTTTGTGAAAAAGGGCGGAGTGGGGACCGGGGGGGGGTTTCCTGGCCCCTTTGTTGTATTTTTTTTTTAAAAATTTCCCACTAAACTTTTTTGGGCAGTGTGACATGTTTTAGGGTAGTTGTAAAGGGGGTTTTCTCCATCTATTTTAACCATGAAAAAAGGACACCCCAAAAAGGGGTAACCTTTATCAAAACTAATTAAAAACCTTTTAACAATTTTAATATAATTATTAATAAATAAAAATTAAAATTTAAAAATTTAAAAATTAAATTTTAATTAAAATTTTTTTTAAAAATTTTTTTAAATAGCCCTTTTAAAAACAACGGGGACCGGGTTTAATTCGTAGTTAAAGTATTAAAATTTAAAGTAAATACAAAAAATAAAATTTTTTAAATTCTATAGTTTTTTGGGCATGTTCTTAAAATAAGTAATACTTTTAAAGGGTTTTGGAAATTTTAAATTTTTTTACGTCTAACTCAAAACAGTTTCATCCCCAAAAAACGGTTATAATTAGATTTTAGAAAAAAAATTTAGTAAAGCCGTATTAGGGCGGCAGTCTTTAAAAAATTAAAAAACCCAAGGGGGATTTTTAGATTTTTTAATTTATTTGTGCAAGAAATTAAAAAATTACTTTTTAATTTTTAAAAAAGTTTAATTTGTTTTTTACTGTTTATTTTCCCTTTTTTTTTTAATTAAAAAAAAAGTTTTTCCAGAAACCCTTTTGAAAGGGTGAAAACCTTACACTTTAGTTTTTTAATTTTATGTAGGGAATTTTAAATTTTTTCGTTTTTACAAAGAAATAAGATAGGGACGTAGTAACGGGATATTTTTTTTTAGCAAAAAATCAAAATTTTCATAATGTTATAAAATTTTTTATAGAACAGAACCAAAAAGTAACTTGGAAATTAAATTATTTTTTTTTTTCTTTAACAAAAGGACCAAAACTTTGGGAAATTTAAAAAGGAAACCTGTGGAAAACAAACGTTATTTTGTCTAAAAATTTTTTTTGGTGTTCCGCAACCCTTTTTTTTTATTTTCCTGAAAAGAAAACCCCAATTGTTTAAAATTTTTAAATGTTTTTGCCCATGTGATTTTTTGTTTTTCGTGATTGGGTATATTTTGGGGGTTTTCTTTTATATTAAGTATGCCCGGGTTTAACCCACATGGGGTGGCAAATTTTGCAAGATATACTTTTGCATTTTTTGTTTTTATTTGTTTGGGGCAAAAAATTTTTTTTATTCAAGCTTTTTTTAAAACAACCGGGGAAATTTTTTACGAAATGGGTTTTAAAATTTTTTTTTTTGTATTTTTTTTAAGTTTAAAAAAAACCCCAAATAAAATTTATAGTGGGACTTCAAAGGGAAAAATTTTATTGAATAATTACTGAGCTTGAAAAATTAGGGAAAAGTAATTTTTCCCAAAAAAATCCATAAAAAAAATGGGTGGGTTTTACTTTTAAAATCTGAAAGAACCTCTTTAACCAACAATGTTTTCGGATATCTGAGTAAATTTCTTTCAGTAAGCTTGGTTTGATTTTTATTTGGGGGTTTTTTAGAATTTTTTTTCCCCCATCCCAAAGGGCTTTTTAACTTATTGAGGTTTTTTATAAAAAGTCCAATGTAGTTTTGTTAGGGGTTTTTTGATCTGCGTTTTTTAGCTTTTCGAGGAAAAAAACTAAATTTTAACCCCAAAAATTATAAATATACAGTTTTAATATTGCAAATTAATTAATTGTTTTATTAACATTGAACTAATGTTATTAATTATATATCTATATAGAAGTTGAAAAAAAATAAAAACAAGTAATTTTCTTAAAATTTTTGGCTAAACACACTTTTCAAAATTTTAAAAAAGGAAATTATTTAAAAATTAAAAATAAACAACAAAAAAATTACCCGAATAAAAAATAAAATTTAAAAAATTCCCAAAAAAATAAAATATCTTAGTTTTTTACCAAAATTTGTTCAGTAATTTTTAAAAGGGTTTTCCGTTTTTTTTAAATTAATTTTTAAAAAATTATTTTTAAAAATTTTTCGGTTTTTTGGAATTTATATTTTATTTTTTTTTAAATGGGGGTTTTTCTTTTAAAATTTTATGAAAATTTTGAATTTCAATTTTTTATTAAAGAATTTTTTTATCAAATTCCCGAAAATTTTTGCTTGGCTTCTGAGTTTGAAAAAAGTAAAATTTTTTTGTTTAAAAAACTTTTTTTTATCTTATTTTTTTCGATAGTTAATTTTTATAAGTTCATTGAATTCAGGGGTTTAATTTTTTAATTTAAAATGGGTTAACATTTTTTCAAAAATTATTTAAACTTTGTTTTTTTCGGGCTTAAAAAATTTTTTAATTTTACTTTCCCCAAGGGCCCCTTTCACTGTAACCTACCCCTTAAAAACCAAAAACCTTGTTATTTTTAAGTTAGGTTTTGCTTTGGTTGTTTTATTTAATTAGGTTTTTCTTATCATGTTTATAACCTTTTATAGATTTATTTTTCATTATAAAAAACAACCCCCCCAAATTTACTTACACAAATGAATTTATTTTCAGAACTAAAAAAACTCTAAGTTTTACAACAAGATTTCCCGTAATTTAAATTTTTTTTGACCTTGGGGAAACGGGAAAAAAACAAAGTTTCAATGAGTTTAAAAGAAACCCTTTTTTTCCCCTTTAGTTGGAAAAAAAAAAAAATTCAAAAAACCTTAAAAAAAAAATTTTCCCCATAAAAAACCCCGACGGTATTTAAAGGGCGTTATATAAACTACGAAAAAAATTAACTTGGTTTAAAGATGTAAAAATTTTAATTACCCTAACGTTAAGGGTTTTTTAATTTATGAACCCATGTAAGGGTTTTTTTACGTTTAAATCAGTGGTGTTTATTATATTTTTCATTAAACCCTCTTTTGGGCCTTAAAAAAAACAATTTTTAAAAATTTGGAAGCACATAATTGCAGGCCGACAAAAATGTTTGAATGTACAGAACCCAATTTTTAAAAAGGGAAAGTTTCGGACGGAACAAATTTTTCACAAAAAAGGGGGGGGAAAATATATTATATTTATAAATTTTATTATTTTTAATTTTTGGGTTTCCCCCAAATTTTTTATAATTTTGTTTTTTGCTTTTCTTTTTTGGAAACGTTTTTAGTTTTTTCCGGGTTTTTTTTGGGGGACTTTTTAAAAATTCCTAAATTTTTTTTTTTGGAGGTTGATTTTTTAAAAACCTTTATTTTTTGTTTTTCAATCCCTTGGTTTTTGCCTTTTCCTCCCCAATTTTTTTTGATCAAATTTTCAAAAGTTTTTTAAATTTTTTTTTGTTTGAGTTAATTTTTTATTTTTTATTTTATTATTTGTTGTTTTTGTTAAAAAGTCGAAAATTTTTTAATTTGGTTTTTTTAAATTTTTAAATTGTATTTCGCCGTTTTTCTTTATTTTTTTTTCCATTTAATTTTTATGGGTTTTTCATAGTTTTTTTGGGGCCCTTTTTTTAAAATTTTTCCGTTTTGGGTTTTTCCGTTTGACCTTCCCGGGTTTGTATTTTGTGGTTTGCGGAAAGGGCCCGGGGCCCCTTTTCAATTCCGGGTTTCCTTTTTTGAAAAAGCTTTTTTTTTTAGTGGTCCAAAGAATTTTTAAGGCCCCCTTAAACAAATTTTTTCTTTTATTGAGAAACCCTTTTTTTCTTTCTCTTTATCTTTTGGTTTTCCCATTTTAAAAGGTTTTTTTGTACCATTTTTTAAATTTGGGAAATTTAATTTTTCTGGAATAGGGTTTTTTTTAAACTTAGGTTTTCAACTTATTTTGCCTTATTGGTTCCCCTTTTCCTTTATGGTATCAAATAGGTGTTTTAAAAAAAATATTGAAGTAAACATAGATAAATTTTGGCATTTATTCACAATTAGGACGATTTGAAAGTCTTACGGGTGGTTAGAATCAGTATTGCATTTTACGAGAAATCAGGTTTTATCCCACGGTAAAATAATTGTTTACTAAAAACATTTAAACTTATATTTTATTGAGAATATATGTTTTAGAATTTCGTTACATCATAATTATTTATTTAGGGTTATTTTGCCATATTTGTTTTATTATATAGTGAACACAAACTTTCAGATAATTTAAACCTTCAAATATAATTAATTGATACATTACAGATAAACCTGTTTCATAGTTAATAGCGTGTAGCATCAGTATGCGCAATGATAAGCTTAGTAATGACTACCAACATAAAACTAAATAACAGTAACTTTTTAGTCCACTTTTCATAAAAGAATATCAATTCAACTATAAATTATTATTTGCTGACATTATTATAACATTAGTTAGTGAAGTAAAACACGTAATGTTTGGGTAAAAAATATGTTTGCGTAAACAGTTATATATTTGTGTAAATAGTAAAATAATAACAATAAAATAAATTTGTTAAGTAAAGTTTTTAAATGTTATATTTTATTAAAAGTTTAGAATGTGGTTTTCTGATACTTCTATAAATAACCTAGTTTTTTAGACGGCTACAAACACCAAATTTATTAACATAAACTCATTTTGTACTGCTTTACTGGCATGGAATCATACTTTGACAAACGACTAGAAGGTGAATAATTACGAAGTTTGTAAAGAATAACACTTAATTTTTTTTACATACAAACATAATATATTACTGGAAATTTTTTTCTTTAAAAATATGATAATTTATTAAAAGTGGTAAAATAATTTAAAACTATAAAAAAATCTTTTGAACTTTTAAATGGGGAGTTAATATGACACGTAATTAAATAAATACTATGAATTACTTAACATTTCTAATTGTTATAAAGAAAAACACCTGGTGGTATTGTCAAATTATGAAATACAACACTCTATAATACCTATATTACAGCTCGTAATCGTAAATATTCTTAATTTACACAAACTTCCCATTCTTTAAACGATAAACTACCTCCACTTTTTTTAGAATAAGTGAAAGCCCTTATACATTTAAGGAAAAATTATTTATATGCTAAAAATGAACAAGGCAATTGCTTAGTAAATAGATACAATTTCGAATAAAATTATTAACATACAACTTGTTGGTGTTTGAGTTAAAACAGAAGTATATATATATATAGTATGAGTATTATTAAGCTCAAACAATCGTAAACGTAGATGATTCTTCTATAAAAAAACAATACAATTATTTTTATAAGTTTTTATAACTTTAATAAGTTAAGAACTTTTGGTTGATATTTTTCTTAAGAGAAATTTTATGTAAATTTATTATTATCATGTTCCAATTGTTTTGAATACAAAAGAGTTCACAATATTGTATCATTTGTATCATAGGTTACTTTAAAAGTTATTGTAAAACTATCCCTACTTTATATATTTCAATTTAATCGTCATATTAATTTTTTTACAATAATAATGACGACCTATACAATGGTTGAATAGCAGGAATTTCTGCTTCCTAAACAAATTTGTAGTCACGTCACCTATAACTCATTAGAGATTCTCTAATACTACTTGCAACTATTAGTGGTACAACACTTAAAGTACAAAGGTTCTTTGTAGACAAGCTGTGACAGTTTGTGCAGCTGGCAGTTGTATTTCCTCTAAAACAACAACGTTATCTAGTAAATATTACTTGAATTGTTCAGCTGATTTTAAGCGCACGGGCTTTTCTGTACACAAACTGTGACACTTTACAATGTAGAGAGTTCCATTTCTTCAATATATTCCGTTCCAATAAATATATACGGTTAAGACACATTGAATTTAAAATATATTTCTTAGTGTAACTTACAATTATCAGCAGATATAAAGTACAACAATTGTTCTCTATACAAGCTGTTAAACGTTGCAAAATAGGGAATACCAGTTTGTCAATTAATGTTGATACGTTACATGGTTGTAACTGTTATTTTATTATTATTTCCTTACTATTATTTGCAGATGTTAGCTGACTTAAAGAACACAGGTTCATCTCTAGACAAGCTGTGAGAGTTTGTACGACTGGCAGTTTTATTTCCTCAACAATCCATTCAATTTACCTAGTCACTGTTACATGAAATTAATTGTCAGCTGGTTCATAGCAAAAAGTTTATTCTGTACACAAGCTGTGAACGTTGAATGCAGGGAATGCCTTTTACTCAATGTAATCTGTAAGTCATAATCATCTCGTATAATCTCATAAACTGGGTAAGTCACATTTAATTTATTATTATTTCCTAGCGTCACTTGAAATTATCGGAAGATACAAACATTGTTTTCTAGACAAGCTGTGATACGTTTAATAGCAGGTAATACAATTTCCTCAATATATTTCGTTACATTACATGGTTACGTTACATGTTAAAGTCACATTTTATCTTTTACAAAGTCTATGGTACTATTTATAATACAATTGTCAGATGTTTTAAAGTACAAGGGTAGTTCTGTGACAAGTTGCAATACAAGGATGCTAATTGTCTCCACGTTATCTGGTGATTACGTTTGACACATTCCAGTTTCCATGACGTTACTTCATTCGATGTGGCGTACTAGAGCTGCGTACTTTCAAACGTGTTTTACTTTTGTTTACTTTTATTATAAATGAAGTAATAGACTACTGTAAATAAGGAATGCTTAATGTAGAAGTATTTGTTTCTGATGGTTTACAAAAATATTTTAGACTGACTTACAACAATTTGTATATGATATTGTTGTTTTCTCATTGTATAATTAACTGGTCGGAAGCTTGAGATAAGTTTGTTAGAAACAAAAAGTATATAGAAGATACTATTGTTGCTAATATTAATATTGTTGTGTTTTGTAAAAAGTCAATTCCTTATATAACCTACGATGGGTATACATTTACGGCATATCCTATACAATTGTATAGTATCATTGGTTAGTTTCATTATATTCTCAACAATATTTAATATTAATAATTACTAATTACAACGTAGTAAGATAAATTATTTTATAACATATATTATTATCTTACAATAGGTTAAACAAAGTTAAATGTCATAAATACTTAAAGATACAACAAGTGTTTAAGAATTATTATTTGTAATTAATTTTATATTTTTCCAGACATCAATCATATTGTTAAAAAAAAATAATAAAAAAAAAATGATAATAAAAAGAAGAAAGAAATTTATGTTTATTTTGATGTCATTATAAGTCTCAAAGAGAAAATATAAGATAAACAATTCGACTTGACAGTTATATTTCATTTGTACAAAATGTTCTTTGATTAGACATTTTTACTCTAAAAATTACATTTAAGTCTGTGTTTTTAGTAATAAACAGATTTATTATTATTACTATTATTTTTTTTATATAAAACAATTATGTACTGCATAACATAATACTGATTTTATTAAGTAGATACACGTAAAAATAAAATAAAAATATACTCTATTGTACATATAAACAGAATACTAGTTTTATACAAAGCAAACTAATGTTGCTTGTTGTAGTAAATTTTAAGTATATACGCGAGGTTGAAATATTGGAATAAATCAAGTAATATCGATATACTTCGGAAAGGTGTGATGGCAAGATATTAAAATCATTTTAAAATAGTTAGATGTAGCTTATCCTTTTTAATATTTAATTGCATCTAATTTATTTCAATGCATAGGTTTTTTCAATGATTTTTAACTAAGTAAATAAAAAAAGTATTGATTTCAAATTTATTTCGTATCTTTTATGGTAATTAAAACAAATCTAAGTTATATTAGACTGTATGTATAGATGTTTGTTATATGTACGATATTTGAATAGGCGTATACATTAATCGTATACATTTATTTTCCTTTAATATTTTTATAATTGTGTTTAGATAAGGATAGTGTATAATTAATAAATTAATGTTTATGTGTTTGTTGAATTTAGGCTCTTATGATAACAACGTAAGGTAACTGATTTCTATGACTAACACTATAGATTACACTATAAATTTATTTTGCTTATATATGAGCAGAATGCAGGAAAGAAAATTAACTATGTTTTGTTTGGGTAATGAAAAATGGCATTTAACGATTAAAAAATTCATAGGTGGATATCGAATCCATTAACTGTGTTTAGGGAGGAAATTGAACTATTCAGTTCGATCAAACTATAGCGAGTAATTTGTGTACTTTACACTCAAAGTTTAGATTGCAAGTTTTGATTGCATAACTGCTGTGACTAATTGGATTTTACAATTCATACGGAAGTAACTAAAAAAACTTTAGTTATGTTCTGCCTAATGGGTATATAACGTCATAAATCAAAATATAATGTTACTTATATATATGATTTTGTCTCAAACACCTTAATAAAAATAAAAAGAGAATAATAGTTTAATAATTGTTTTGTTTGAATTAACTCAAGTAAAGAACTGAAGATTTAGTTCTTTGGCTGCAGAAATACCAATAAATGTTTATTGAGTATTTTTTGTTGTTCTATTTATTCTCATGTAAGTTTATGTATCTTCACTATTTAACATTCATAACAGAAAAACAATGATTTATTTAATAACGAAATTGATAAATATCACTTTTAAAAGAGTTAATTTAAGATACTAAAAACCTGTATTGTTTAAGGAAATCATGAGTCGAGAGAGGGCACAAGATAAAAGCTTTGTTCTGTTTTACTTAAATAATAAGTGTTTTTAAATAAGGTAATAGTGATATATTGTCTTAGTCAATTTTAATTTGACCATTTCCTAAGCTTTTGGGGGATTTTTCGTCTTTAAATGTAACAAATGTTTTCCAACTTTAATTACGAATAATTACAATCTAAATAATTTACGTTCTTACTAAATTATCGTTTGATTAGAGTTCACCATTAGATAAGGTAATTTGTCATTTATAACTGTAAATATTTGAACCATATTATTAATATAAAATTTATTTTAAAATTTGATCAGTACTTTTGGAAACAATATGACGTTTAAACCTTCTTTTTACCAACAAGAGGCTGAACAAATCGTCTCATTTCCATGTTCATAAGGAGCATCCCGTCAGGTGGATCAGTATGTTTGAAAACAATATGACGTTTACACCTCCTTTTCACCAACCTTACGTTGAAAAAGCTGTCTCATTTCCATGTTTATAAAGAGCATCCCGTCAGGTGAATCAGAATGTTTGAAAACAATATGATGTTTAAACCTTCTTTTTACCATCAAGAGGCTGAACAAACCTTCTCTTTTCCATGTTGATAAAGAGCATCCCGTCAGGTGGATCAGTATGTTTGGAAACAATATGAGTAATGAATTATGTAGAATAAAGGTTCATACTCAATAATAAACTTATATTTTGTTTAAAAACATTCAAACACTAAAAAAAACAAGTTTCTTTAAGAGAACATTATGTTTTATTAATATACATTTACAAACATTTTAGTATTATAATTAAGTTGCATATAATTTTCTATAGACATTGTAATAATTTTAATACTTTACACTTTTATGACTAAATTAAATCCACAGATAACAATATGTTTGGCAACAATAATAGAACACGAACTTTTATTAAATTCCTTTTGTTAAAGTAATTTAAAATGTTGTTACTATAGACATAGCATAGCTCAATGTAAAGTTAATTTTCGTTACTCCATATCACTCATCTTTGTTTTTAACATAGTATTTTGTAAGCATACATATATATTGTAACAATTGTTAATTGTTGCTTTAGATTTAAATTAGAAAAATTGTATTTAGAAAATGTTAAATTTTGTAAGAACTGTGAGGTTTAGGAGTTTGTTTTGTTTTCTAAAAGTTTTCGATATAGATTCTCCAAGTTTTGAGAAAAATTCAGAATCTTCCCCTTTTAAATAAAAAAGTAGTTTTTCCCATATAAAATAGTTAAATAACCAGTATTTTCAAGTTTGTTATTTTCCTGTAAATTTCATGCGACATGTTTCCTGAAGGCAACATGTTTGGTGAGCCTTACCTATTCAGATGTCCTGGTTTAGAGGGTTCTAATTGGTTGGTTTAGCTTCTAGAGTTAAAGTGGCGGTAAGTCCGTTGGAGGAAGCGTGCGTCCGTTCGGGCAGTTCTCCAATAACTTTCTTAGTGGGACCACGCTTTCGTGTACTTGGCGACTTGTACCGTTTCGGTTTTCCTTTACCGTTGCGGCAATATTTCTGTAGTTCACTTGTGAGTGATTGTTTGAATGCCGGACGAGCTTTGTTGTAGTTAATGTTGGATTCGAAACCTCCAGGACAGCTATGTAAGTAATTTTTTTTTTTTAATTTTCTTTAGTTAGAGTTTTTCAGTAGGGTTTTAGTATATAGGGTAAGATCCACCAAGCATGCACGGTTAAATTTATTTCTGGAAAGAAGTCACTCTTCTAGTGACAAATTTTAGAGTGTTTTGATTTTCTTTGTCTTTCTGTTTAAACTTTGTAAGTAAAAGGAGAAATGTTTCAAGTCACTAAAAGCTAGTTATTTCTTTTGGTTCCAGATCTCCTGGAGGCAATTTTAGAAAATAAAAAAAAAAGAGATTTTTTATGAACGTTTAAGACTATTTTAATAAAATTTAATACAATTTTGAACTTTGAATTTATGATTTAAATGTTTAAAGGTATGTATTAAAAAAGTTGAATAAATAAAAAAGGTTCTGGTCTGAAGATATTTAATTTATTATTTTGGAAGAGTTGTTTTAATTTATTTATGTTCCATTGAGTCAATAAAAGAAGATATTTTTATTTTCGTTTTTTTCATTATTTGTAGAAGAAACCAATTTTATTTGTTGAATTTATTTATAAGAAGATAAATAAAGAAACATTTTTATCACTGGACAAGTCTTACTTTAATCTCTCATTTAAGTTTGTTCAACATATCAAAAATAAATAGTACCTTTAATAAGGCTACATTAAGTGCGCCACTCTGCTCGTTGAACAACAGAGAGACGTTTGAAATAGAAGAGTGAGTGCTTATCCCAAATTATCTCAGACCTGATTTTAAAACAACATTTAATATTAAATAAATTTAAAAGATGGCTTTCTCCTGAAGTAAGTAGACTTTTATTTAAGAAAAGTAGACTTTCTCCTGAAGACAGAACTTATGTATGAAGCACCTTTAAGAGGAATAGAAGTAGAAGACAGCACACTAGTGGTTATTTAAGAAAGAAACTAAGAGAGCTTGTCAAGTTAGGTGTTATGCCTCGTAGGTTACCTGTCCGGCCATGTAGTAGGTGGAGAAGAATATGAGTACATTAAAATGAACTTAGAAAATCTGAAAGAAAGAGTTGAGGGTGTTGTGGGAAGTAGATGTTTAAGTGATATAATCCATATTGAAGCTAAGTTAGCACTTTACGAATTGAGGTTAAAGGGTTGTAAAGGTTTTTTTGTAAGTAATGAAGCCACTTTTGCTAAAGTGTCATCCCTCAAGGAATTTTTAAATTCCTTGAAGGAAATGGTAGGAAAAATTAATATTGATTTAACAGAGAAGGACAACATAGAGCAGGAAATAACTAGAAACGGCGAAATAGAAGACGAGTTTGAGCAAAGCTTGGTAAGGGGAATTCAGAAACCGGTTTTAATGAGCCAATCGATAAGCGCACCCTTGAACGGAGTCGCATCTCCAGAAATTGCAAATAATTTCAACTGTCAACGAAATGTTACGTTGAATTATTCTCGCCTACCTAATCCACTAGAGCATTATCTAAATAGATTTGAGCTAAAAGATGGGTTAAACGCAAGCTTGTTGATCAAAATTATTAAAACCATGTTAGCTTCGAAAAATTAAACTAAATTAAAAGACAGTGAGATTTTAGAGATTATCTTGCGATATGCAAACGTTCCTTTGTACAGCAAAATATTAAAATGTAAAGAAGATAGGGACACTGTAAGTGAAACTCACCTAATTATTCTAAAACAATTCGTTCTAATGGGGCTGAGAGAAAACTTAAAGAAAACAATGGTAAACCGTCCACAGAGGTCTGGGGAACCATTAGAAGTATATATAAATGAATTGAAAATCTATAGTGAGGTACTTAATGCTTGTAACCTCTCCTCTCTGTGATGAGTTACATTAGATTAAGTTTTTTGTTAATTTTGTAAAATATTATGCAAATTAAAATTATTTAGCTTATCTCAGGGTCGTTTTTATATGGGTAAATCGGTGAGGCTGTAAATTACAATGAAAAAGACTATTGTTTGAAAAAGCTAATTTATTACATTCTTTTTATCTTTGAATAGATATATGAAGTTAGATATTATAAAATTGAAAGTTATTTATTTAAAACTGATTTCTAAAAACATGATTAACTTATTTATAAATAAAACTTATCTTTAAATTTTTCTTCTTGTGATGCTGAAACTCCACGTGGTCCTGAGTTAATTCAAACTGCAATCACCGTTCCGATCTGGTCATCGTACACCTATCTAGATCATTACGACTAACTTGCAATAAAGAATTTTAATTCACTGTTTGAAAAATACATTTTCCCTACATTACTCGGTTTTAAGATCAAACGGCCACCCGCGGTAACAAATACTCTCTGGCTGTTACATCAATCTGGCTTGGAGTCCGGCCCCATAGGAGTCCTGATTTAAAGTGAAAGAGTCGTTGGAGAAGCTAGCTTGGGTTGCCGGTCCGTTACAAGCCAGAGTTTTGGGTTCATAGCTAAACTTCCGGCTTTGCCATGCGCTTTTTTCCCTGGTTGGTGCTGCCCCCCAGCGATCCTTCTGTCAACTAATGGCGTCTCTCATCTACCTTGGACTCGACCATTACATTGTCATACTGACACCCCTTCGGATTGTTAGATAGACTCGTCCCATGCGACACCAGACTGAACAGGTCTGCCTTATCTGTCTCGACACAGTGCTTAGGTATTTTGTTTACGTCTCGGAGGTCTGCAATGGAATAAATATGCCAGCCCACTTCTCTATACTTGTTGGCTATTAATTTACAATGATATCCGAATATTATTTGAATGTTCGGTATTTATTTCAATTAAATGTATCTGTTTCTTCATTAAATTAATTCATCATTTATTTAATTTAATTAATTTATTCGTCAATTTGGTGGACCTGTTACATACTAGATACACCGAAGAAGAAGTTGTAGACATTGTTAAATTAGGATTAAATCCTGAAACTAGAGCTAAATTAATTAGTATTTATGGGAAATCCTACCAGCTATGCTGACATAGATAGCATGTTTATTCAAGTACAAAATGTATGTTACAACGATGTTAAACGTAGAGAGGTGAGAGCATACCTACCACTTGAGCATAGGGTTAGCCGTGCTGTAAACAATGTAGAATATCAAAAAACATATTTTATATGTAATAAATATAGACACATAGCGAGGGATTGCTTTCAGAATAAGAACACACATAAGCACACACAGCAGTACAACGAAGTTTTCATACCATCCAATAAACAATATAACCCAGTAAAATTCAATAGACCTGGAACGAGTTTTACACGGAAGGAGGTTACAACACAGAAGCCAAAAAACTAGATTATGGGAGGGAGTTTGCCAAATTCGGATCTCGTGTCGATCCTCTCCCAGAAATCAAAAGGTAAACAAAAACAAACCCGTCCACAACAATACAGCAGACGACAAGATTACTCACTCGACTGTAAACAATAACAGTGCTAACTAATATGGTACACAGTCTAAACATTTTACCAACTATTGAGGTTATAGTAAACAACAATGTGAAACAGGAAGCATTAATTGATACTGGAAGTTCAATTAATGTAATTAGTGAAAATTTGTTTAAAAAATTGAAAGCATGTTTTCCTAGATTACAATTCAATGGGTCAGTTATTAAGTGCCGTACAGCGAGTCAAAGTGAAATGAAGATACTGGGGCAGTGTAATTTAAAAATAAAAATAAATGAATTTACTTGGAAAATACTTGTCCAAGTAAATTCATGATGCTATGCTCCAAAGTTATACTATAATAATTGGGAGTCAATTTATTAAACAAAGTGAGTTGGTAGTAGACTTGAAAAGTAACCAGTGTTATTTTAACTTCAAGCCAAATGTAAAAATTGAATTCGTTCACAGTTTAGCTAACATCAGAATTAGTGTAAACAATGTTAATAAACAAGTAAATATAGGTTGTAGTGAAGTCAAGGGAGAAATAGTTGATTTAATAGAAAAATATCCAAATGTCTACACCAATAAAATAGGCAGTGGAATATATTATGAATATACAATTAAATTGAATGATAATACACCCGTAAATATTAGACCATATCCTGTTAATCCTGCTAAGATGAAAATTTTGAAAAATATATTAGATGATTTACTCAAACAAAATATTATAATACCTAGTCAATCAGCTTACAATAGCCCGGCATTCTTAGTACCTATGGGTGAAGACAAATATAGGCTAGTTATTAATTATTCAGAAGTAAACAAGAAAATAGAGAAAGTAAACACGCCACTGGGTGACTTGCATGATATTCGCCAATTCCTAGAAGGAGCAAAATATTTTACATTCTTAGATTTATGTAGCAGTTTTCACCAAATTATATTATCGAATGAAAGTAAGAGAATAAAAAGTTTTAGTACACCCTTTGAAAGCTTTGAATTTAATCGCATTCCATTTGATGTTCATTTAGGCTCATCTTTGTTATCCAGTTATCTAAATAGAGTACTGGAGGGACTGAAATTCAAGTGTGTCATTAATTATATGGACGATTTAATAATTTATTCCAAAAATTAAATGAACATTTACAACATATTAAGGAAGTAACTGAAAGACTCAATAAATGGAATCTCATTGTCAACCCAGAAAAAGTAAAATTTGTATTTAAAGGAATAAAGTTTTTAGGATATATAATCAGCCATAATCAAGTTACAATAGATCCTGAGCGCACCAGTTCAATTTTAAGTGCCAGACCCCCTACGAATAGCAAAGCTGTAAGTCGATTTATAGGAATGTCTAGTTATTTTGCTACATTTATTCCGAATTATGCAAAACTTGCAGCTCCTTTAAATGAATTAAGGAAGAAAAATGTTAAATTTGAATGAAATTCCAAGTGTCAGGAAAGTTTTGATAAAATAAAAACAATAATTAGCAATCCACTAGTATTAAAAATACATAATTATGATAAAGAGTTCATTCTACACACTGATGCCAGTAACAATGTGGTTGGAGCATCTTTATTACAGTATGAGGGAGCCAATATCAAGCCAGTTGCATTTTATTCCAAGAAACTAAATCAAAATGAAAAAGTAATGAGTGTATACCATAAGGAATGCTTAGCTGTAACAGCTTCAATACAGAAATTGTATAGTTATTTGGAAGTAAAGCCATTCACGTTGAGGTCTGACAACAGTGCCTTAACTTGGATTTTAACACATTCCGAAAATTAGGAAAACTAGCAAGATAGTGTGAAATAATTGTGAGCTTACCGTGCAAAGTAAAAATAATTAAGGGTAAAGATAACGTATTAGCAGACTATCTAAGCAGATTATTTAACAATAAGGAAGAGGAAGTTCCAAGTGAAAACATTTTAGTTCATTGTCATAATCAGTCGGTAGTACAAACAATGGAAGTAGATAAGGAAAAGATTAGAGATGTTTCACCCACTGTAAAACCTGTTATTGTCAATTAAAATAGCTCCAATAGACTGTTTATAACTAACATAACATGGACAGTTATCTGAATATCAAAATAAGGATTTGAAAATTGTGGAAATTATATACAGTATAAGGAACAACACTAACAATGAAAAATATTTTTTTGAAAATGGCGTATTAATGTATAAATACTGTATAACAACCGAAGTAAGGATAGGGTTTATTTACCCAAAGAATTAATAAACATGGTGTTTGAATATTATCACACGTCAACCTATATTGGACATCCTAGAATAGCTAACACTTTTAGAAAAAACCAGTACTTTTATAGGCCTAATCTACATGAAGATATAAAAAAGTTAGTGCAAAAGTGTGAATTGTGTAAACAATTTAAAAGTACAAATCAATATTTAAAAGGACCTGTAGTATCAAGTTACTCGAAGCAACCTATGGAAAAGTTAAATATGGATATATTTGGACCACTAACTAGGATTAGTAAACAAAACAAGTACTTGCTCATTGTTGTGGATGATTTCACAAAATTTAATTGGTTATCTCCCATGAAAGAAGTTAGATCCAGTAAGATTTAAGAATTGTTAATTGACCGAATTTTCAGCTTGTTCTCACTGCCTAAAATAATAGTGTCAGATAAAGCATCTTATTTTCAATCTCAAGAATTACGACAATTTTTCTTTAAAAAAGGAATCATTCATAAAACGACTATACCCTATCAGCACCAGGGTAACAAAAGTGAAAGGTTTTACGCAATTTGAAAGCCATATTAAAAATGTATGCACACAATAAACAAAATAAATGGAACAAATAAATTGGTGAATTGAATTTAGCCATAAACAACAACACATGTGAAAGTACTGGATTTAGTGGATTTGAATTAATGTTTACCCGCAGCAAAAAACGATCCGTTAACCAACAAGTGGAGCTTGAACGAGGTGGGAAGAAATCTCAATGAAGAAGACCGACTAAAGCAGTTTGAGAAAGCAGTGGACAACCTTCGAAAAATGAGAGAGCGCAACCAACACAAGGCGGATGGACAACAAGGGAATCCACTTCGCATCGGAGATCAGGTCTACATTAGATCACGGGTGCAGTCCGACCGAAGCCGAGGATTCCAAGAGAAGTTGTATTGCATCTATGAGGGTCCATACCAGGTGCTAGCCCAGCTGAGTCCTGTGAGCAAATTTGTGCAGAGGCTGTCCAATCCTAAAAAAGTGCAAATAGTGCACATAAAAGATGTCAAGGTTTAAAGAAGTCAATAAGATATTCTTAAGTGTGGTAAATATGAGTTGGTAATGTATGAAGGGGTTATGAACAATAATTTATCATGTATGATCTAAGCAGTTAATAATTTTCAGGTCATAAAAAAATTGTGTAATTAAATAAATAAGTAAACAAAGTTACTTGATATATTTGAAATTTATTTAAAATGTATTATTTGATTATTGAAGTTGATAATGAATGACTAAATTTGTTTACATGTTATATGTCTGTTTGTAAATAACGGATTACTAATGCTCATGGTGTAAATCATTTTCAGAAAAGTGAAATTAGTATATTTAATATGTACTTTCAGTAAAATAATGTCAATTCAAAGTAAATATTTAATGATAAAAGGGAAGATATGTTTGATATGAAAACGAAGGAATGTAATTTACTTGAAATTTATTTAATTATTTAATACATGTCTTACAGGAAAGGATTTATCATTCATAATTCTGATTGTAGATAAAGATTGTTCGATTGATGATTTTAGATTAAGATTGTTGGATTAATTGTTAGATTAAGACTGTCAAAGTTATTATTTTAAAAGTTTAATGAATTTTTTATGTTCGAATAAATTGCTTGGTGGATAAAAGTAAACAAAGAGTAAACAAACTTTGTTTATGTAAAATATATTGAGTTAGTTAATTATTCATGAATGTTATGTATTCGAAATATAATCTGTATTTGTATTCTTGTTATATTTTAAGTGTGTTAAATAGTACAAGAAAGAATTTTGAACTTCTAAAACGAAATGTGAGTTGAAAAATTATGTGTTTATAATCGTAATGTAAATCCAATACCAGTTTCCAGCCTGTTCCAGTTGTTTGTAAATAACAACAAAACCAAACAAAACACTGAAAGGAGAAGCAAAGAGGATCCGAAATGGGACAATTTTTGAATCTTGATTTGTTGGTGAATTGTTTCAATATTAGTGAACTTACGCACCCAATTTTTTTTCTTTCTTCTTTCGTTTCTAAGCACTTACTGCCTGCGAAAAACCTGTTTTTTTTTCAAACGGAACGACCCTGAGCACTCATTTTATAAGCACTTCATTGTAAAGAGGAAATAAACAAAAGAATTCTTTTGAATAGCTCTCCGATCCACTCTTCACTGCATCACACGGAACACGCAACAGAGAGTTGTATTTCAACACTGTCTAATTTTACTTTAGTTAACTTTTGCATATGTGGAACACTTCCAGTGGAGTGGAGTGAGGAGAGCCAAGGTCAACGAACCGGTCTAGTTTCGATCTGGACAGTCAGCTGTTGGAGACGGGGGGACGCTTGCTTGACCTGTTCTTCTGTTTGGAGTGAGGCCAGTTCTGTGGACTAATGGACAGTGGTCTCGTGCTCTTGATCAATTGTCAAGTGACTGTTGGAAAGGAACTAACTGTGTCATAGTAGTTTGTAAGATGGTAGTATAAGAAAGAAGTTTTTTTTTTTGAGATCTGGAAAAGGAAAACTTAGGGTATATTTGGAAAATTCTTTTTCCAAGAAGAAGAAATTTCCAATCTCAAGTCCTTTTAGAGATGTGATGAGGATAGGGTTAAAAAAATTTCTTTTTAAAGGGGGAAAATAATGTAACAATTGTTAATTGTTGCTTTATAATTAAATTAGAAAAATTGTATTTAGAAAATGTTAAATTTTGTAAGAAATGAGAGGTTTAGAAGTTTGTTTTGTTTTCCAAATGTTTTCGATATAGATTCTCCAAGTTTTGAGAAAATTCAGACTCTTCCCCTTTCAAACAAAAAAGTAGTTTTCCCATATAGAATTGTTAAATAATCAGTATTTTCATGTTTGTTAGTTTCCTGTCAATTTTATGCGACATGTTGTCTAAAGGCAACATGTTTGGTGAGCCTTACCTGTTCAGATGTCCTGGTTTAGAGGGCTCTATTTAGTTGGTTTAGCTTCTAGAGTTAAAGTGGGGGTAAGTCCGTTGGAGGAAGCGTGCGGCCGTTCGGGCAGTTCTCCAATAACTTTCTTAGTGGGACCACGCTTTCGTGTACTTGGCGACTTGTACCGTTTCGGTTTTCCTTTACCATTGCGGCAATTTTTCTGTAGTTCACTTGTGAGTGATTGTTTGAATGCCGGATGAGCTTTGTTGTAGTTAATTTTGGATTCGAAACCTCCAGGACAGCTACGTAAGTAATTTTTTTACAAGTTTTCTTTAGTTAGAGTTTTTCAGTAGGGTTTTAGTAGATAGGGTAAAATCCACCAAGCATGCACGGTTAAATTTGTTTCTGGAAAAAAGTCACTCTTCTAGTGACAAATTTTAGAGTTTTTGATTTTCTTTGTCTTTCTGTTTAAACTTTGTAAGTAAAAGGAGAAATGTTTCAAGTCACTAAAAGCTGGTTATTTCTTTTGGTTCCAGATCTCCCGGAGGCAATTTTAGACAATTGCAGAATCGATGGAGGATATGAAAATGAACTTGTCTAAGAATAAGTTAGGAAAATCCCATCTCACCCCTTCAACTATCATTTCACTTCTTAGACAATTTTAATAGTACACTCTAAGAATTCATATAAGTAATTGATATTTTGCAAGTAATTGAGATAATTTTTAAAAGTATTTCAATATTGCAAAATGGGTATTCTTAATTTATTTTTTTATATAAGAATGACCTTCTCATTTGTAACTCTAAAACATACTAGACAAATATTAAGCTGCTCTAAATGTAAATGCCACTTAAAGGTCTTCTAACAAAAAGTAATCAGAAGAAATAAAAGTGATATCAATAATTGTTAGTCAATGTTTATATTTTAAACAAAAACGCTTTACTATGTTAACCTTAGTCATGTCAAGATGGTCGTTTCTTTTTTTGGGAATTTTTGTAACACAGTTTACGTTAGTTAAAAAAAACATGAACTTCATTTTAGTTTTTGTAAAACGTTTCGATAGCTTGTTTGGTTGGCTATATGATTCTCAATTTAATTAATGTTATCAGAAAACGAACAATTTATTAGAAATTGAATTTTGTGAAGAATGGAAAATACAGAATATCCTACAAATAAACCTTTATTTTATAATTGAACAGATCTATTAACGTTTTCAAAATAGTAACTTGAAATTTGTTTTCCTTGATAGTTTGTAACTTCTAGTCTTATTATCAGTATTTATTGTTAAAATAAAAAAATCGCGTTTATTAACAAAGTTATATTTGATTATTATTTGTTAATTTATATTTATGCACAAACATTAATTATAAAGAAATACAACAACATTCAGCGAAAGATTATATTCAGTAACAGCTGATCAACAATACCGAAATCATTAACTTTCTATGTAAAAATGTACTATGACAAAAGCAATATTTTTATAAGGTAAATAAGATTTATCATCAAAATGACGTACTTACAGCAAGACGTGCTTTGATGCAACTATTAAAATTAGCTTATTAAATTATTTGAATTAAAATAACTGTACTTCTTTTAGCATTTGCTAGAGATTTGCTTGTAGTTTTTAGCACGAAAACATGGTTATAATTGTACTTTCTTATAACCATGTTAGAACGAAAACATGGTTATAAAGAGAATATGTAATTTTTTAATTGTAAATCAGATGGAGAATGTTTATCTTCATTTAATGTTTTATATTTAAATTGTTTATAGTAACATAATATAACGGTAGGAACAAATATTGATTCATAGACCTGCAGAAAACCAACAATTTACGTTGTAAAATAACAAGCAAGATGACTGGAAATTCAAATAAATTACCTGTATTTATTAACAATCCAATGTAGAATTATATATACTATTTATTTACGATCCAAATACATTTATGGCTGAATATAATCAAGTAAAATAAATTTATTTATAAAAAAACTATTGTTCGATATCAAACTTTTACTGTTGTCACTAAACTACTAAACAAGATATTCTAAGTATAATATAGATTTGATTCTTAAACGCAACACAATAAAATTCAATGAATATACAACACACAAACACAAATATTGCGATATAAATTTATCAGATATGACATAGATAAAAATTCACTCGTAATGTCGTTTAGAGGTCTCAGGGGCTAAGGTTACAGGTCATAAGTTTACAGGTGTAAGATATTCAGTTAGAATTAAACATTTTATATTCTTGTACTTACTTATTGTGGTTCAAACTGACATTTATACTTTAGTCACTTAATAAGTTGCCAAATTTAATGGTTATTAATTAAATGAAACAAAAGCTTATATTCTAAGACCGTTTTTTTTATCAATTATAAAAAGACTTGAAATTTATAATAATTCACTCATATTTGTAATAAAAATAAACATCCACAAAAACGTTAAAAATGTGTCATTTTATATAACTATTAGGTAAAAAATACATGACACATTGTATAATATTAAAACTACAACTAAACAATGGTCTTAAAAAAAGTCAACTCATTTATAAAAGTAATTTGATTTCATTTATCTAAATATCGTATACCCTTTTCAAGCCAGAAGTAGTTACAGAAAAACGAAACTGGTTTTTAGCTACTCTACTTTTATATACTAACTCTTGTCATGATCGGAAAGTTCCAGCCACTGACGGTTGGCTGCAATCGCCTATTATTGACTGATAAAATATTTTTAGCTTATTAAGGTTGTTTCTTCAATTATTTAATTTTATTAAAAAATAAAAATATCTGCAATTTAAATTAACCAGCTCGTTCATAAGTTTTCCAATTTCTTTATATTTTAATTAAAAAACATAAATGTTTCTTCACGTACATTTATAAACGTACACTAATTAATTGTTAGGATAGCGTGAAAAGGAAATATAAATATTATAAATTTGTACTTATCCTCTGACCAGGTCTGTAAGACCTGGTAACAAAGCATTAAGGTTCATTCTCCGAGCCAGACTGATTCGTTTACGACCTACTTTGTATTCATGGCTCCCTTCTGTATCATGATGTACTTAATCCTAAGGTAAATGAGCTTCACAAAGGGTACTACTCCGTGTTGATGTTAAACTATCTCTCTAAAGAGTAATTATCTTGTACTAATGAAAGGAAATGTAAATGGGTAAGTCCTACCATAAACACACAACTGTACTTAGTATGCTGGTACAATTTAGTAATAATAATTTAAATAACTTTCTATGAAATAAATAATTGGAATAAACTGTATTAATTGTGCTTATTTTCTCAAAGTAAAGAATTAAAAAATAAATTGAATGAAATATTTATTTTTCGTTTTGAGAATTTATGATGAAGATTTAAAATTAATCGATGTTATCAATGTGTTTAGGAAGTATTGCCAAATATAAAAAACACTGTCATATAGTACCAATTTGTTTATTCTATTAGGAATTTTAAATATAATTATAAGTATTACATTACACATACCAAGTGTTAATAAAAGTATTTATTAAACTCTGTACGTAACAAATTCATGTAGAATATCATGAAAATATACAAGCTAAAAAAATTAATCGTTTTATATTTGTTTGTTAAGGATTAAAGTAAATAGTTTATATGTTAAGAAAATATCGAGAGATGTTATATTTTTATTTTATAATTTGCATTATTATATACCATTTAAATGTGTTTTCTAAATGTCTCCTAAGTATTCAATTGAAGGCTAACAAATTGATAAAATTATAGCTTTTATGATGGAATGGCGAATTGACGTTTTCAGTCCAAAAGTTGTCAATGAAAGGTTGATTAGGTTTCAATGTACTCTTTAAGATTATTTTACTGCAAATAGTTTTATTTGTAGCCTATGCTTATTTCTCTATTAATGCAGGGTGGAAAAAAAATATGAAAACACTTTCACAGCATTATTATTTTTTTCATTGATAATTTGATAGTTTTTTATTTCTTTTTAATAATTGTACTCCATAAAGTATACTTTTTATCAGAATAATATACTTTAAACTGTTAAATAGTGGAGAAATAATATTGTTCAATTTAGTTACTCTGAAATTTAAATGAACGCGATTCTAGAATGGATGAACCTGTCGAAATCTAATCTATGGCAATTTATTTATTTTCAATAGATCTTTCATTTAATACCAAACTCGACCTAGAGTTTCGTTGAAGATTTACGTTCAACTCCACGTGGACCACCCCTTTGTCGAAATGTCACTAATGGCATCAAAAAGTGTGTTCTTTGTAACCATGATCATGTACAAGATTTCACTTTTACAAGTGAAGTAATACAACATTTTGAAAACGTTTCCATATTTTGTCCACCCTGTATATTCTTTTTTTATTGTATTTAATACAATCCAAATATAAGTGCCCTAGTGTAACATACCCATTTATTCAAAATCACTTAGAACGAGTTAAATTTTAAATTGTGTACTGCTGTTAAAATGAAAGATAGAAAATCGATTTATTTCCCTTTTAAGTTTACAAAGGTTTAAGTTAACAATTTAATATATCGGAAAAGATAGTTTTACATAGGATTTTTTTTGCCTGTGTGTAAAACTAGTCAAATGAACATTATATTACAATTTAATCAGACAAATTAACTTAGAAAGGTACTTGCATATAATTTATTATTAGAAAAAAAAAAACAAAAGTGTATATTCTATACTAAAAATAATAATAATAATAATTCGTTAGATACTGACTATTACATAGAAAAAATCATTAAAAAAAAGAAGACATATTCCTATAACAGTGAAAAATAAAAATAGATTTATCAAATAAAGAAAGTAAGTGAGTACCATGAGTTTTTAATTTTAAATATATATTAGTAACTTATGAGAGTTTGATGCTATTGGATGGAGTCAAGTAATGTAGTATTAGTTACGGAAGTAAAGAATTAATGGAGTTAAAGTAAAGTAATAAGTCAAATAATCGTGTTGTCAGGTGTAGATTGACTTGAAGAGGTCCTCCGCGTAATCACAGTTGGTCCCTAACAGCAAGACAGAGACACGCTTTTTGTACACACTGTGACTGACGGTGCCAAGTAGATCCCTTATCTCCCTCGGTATGTTGCGATACAAAACATTTGCAAGGTAGAAGGAATTCGTATTGTTTACAGATTTAACTGTTCTAAGGACTTGGACACCAACATTCAAGGCATTTCTTGTTCTGTAATTATGTGAAATAGGAGTAGATATTAAATCGGAATGATGAAAATGAAATTTAGAAGATTTTTAATGAATATATGTCTTATGGTGAGAGCACCTGTTTCTTGAAAAAGTAAGTCGGATGAGAACATTTTTATCTTACGGAAGCCTGTATTAAAAATATATTTTTGGATAGCACATAATGGTTCTACTATAGATTTAAAAGCCCCTCCCCAAGAAATAATACCGTATTCTAAAAAGCATTGAACGTATGCAAAATATACAGTTTTAATTTTATGAGTTTTTAAAATGTACTTAATTGTTTAAAAACGTATATGAACTTTCTTAGTTTAGACTTTAACATATCTATATGTTTTTCCCACCTAGCTGGTTATCAATAATGACACCCAGGTACTTGTAGTGGTCGACTCTCTCTACGACTTGACAGTCACAGTGTTCTTTAGCGGGGTCATCGCAAGAGTGCACCACCACTCTCAGCTCCGCAGTAGGTTCTGACCCTTTGCGAAGAGCTATGGGTAAACATTTTGTTTTTTGAATATTCATTGTAAGGACATTTTGATCAAACCACTGCTTAATTATTGTTAAGTTTTGTGACGCTATTTTGAAAACATCGGTCCAGGTTTTAGCATGGAGCAGCACAGCTGTATCGTCCGCAAACAAAAACAGATCTCCAGTAATATTTTTTTTTCTATATTATTCATGTAAATAAAAAATAACAATGGGCCGAGGTTGCTTCCCTGAACTACTCCGTATTCGTAACTCTTAGTGTCACTTTTCACTTCATTTATCGAAACCTTTTGGCATCGGTCCCTTAAATAACTTTTAAACCAATTCAAAGGTAATCCAATTATTCCTAGCTCAGTTATTTTTAAAAAATTTTTCTCCGGTCGATTGAATCAAAAGCCTTAGCTAGATCAATGAAGGCAAGCAAAATCTTTTCGCCTTTGTTAATGTTATTCATTATGATTTTATTTAACATAAATAAAGCGTCCGCAGAATTCTTACCACTTCTAAAGCCAAATTGTCGACTTGAAAGTAGATGTTTTGACTCCAGGTATATTTGTAATTGTTTTTTTACACACCTCTCCAATACTTTGGACAGTGTACTTAGCAAGTGGATGGGCCTAAAATTACTATATGTCGATTTTTTGCCAGATTTATAAAGTGGAATTACTTTAGCAATTTTAAATGAATTTGAAAATACACCGGAATTTAAACCAATATTGATAATGTGAGTCAAAAGTGTGACTAAATGTTTTATATAATTTTTCAAAACTGTGTGAGAAAGTTCATCGATTCCTGGGGCAGAGTTGCCGCGCATCTCGGCGACATACCGCTCCACCTGGCTCTCGGTGACCGGTTCCAATGTGAACACGTGCCTGGTTCTGTATGCGGTGTCGTCCACCACCAGCGGCCCGGCGGAGGGAGGCAGCGCGCTCGCTAACTGTTCTCCAACACTCGCGAAATAATCGTTAAATGAATTGGCTACCTCCCGAACCGACCGCTTGGTAATGTCTTCACCCGGTAAAAAATGCTTGGTTGGAAAAGGAGTCCTCCTCAACTTGTAAACCCGAAAACAGACAGGGACTTGTACAACCTCTGGGCCAAAGAAGGAGTTTTTTTTTTTTTTTTTTTTTGAGTTATTGACCTGAGTCAATTGCTCCTTGACACCCAGAACATTCTGTAACTAAACCTTTATAAATTCTCCTCATCTGGTTGATGGTTAGTTGGTATTGTTCAAATTGAAAATCAAATGCTATTTGGAACTTAAAAAAAAACTATAACTCAAAATCACTGTCAAGTTAATTGAACAGTTCGATACTACTGTGCGTGTGTGGGTGAGTAGGTAGGACCATATCACTTTAAATGTACGGGTGGTTGATAGGGTCAGTATTACCAGACATGTAAGGGTATTTGTAGGTGGGTCAACATTATTGTACGTGTATTATAGGTGGGGGGGGGGGGTCAATACCACTCTAAGTGTATGGGTAGGCGTACATTTTGTTACCACCGTACATAAAAGACAGGTGGGTGGTTATACCATCGTACATGTGTAAGTAGGTGGGTGGGTTAATAACGATGCACGCGTATGGGTAGATGGATCAATAATATAGGTAATTTAGAAAAATAAAAAATTATATAAGTAATTAATTTATAAAGATTCCAACGCTTTAAATATTTAAATAAAAAAAACGCAAAGTTTTGATCAGTATAGTTTTATCGACCTTACATGTCAAAAAATTAAAATAAATGTACGACATGTGAATCATTAAAATGGTACAACCTTTTCCAGCAAATAAAATAATTTAATATAAAACTATTATGAAAACTGAAACAAAAGTAACATAAAAAATATATGAAACAAAACAACTTTGAAATGTATGTTAAGATAGAAAGTAAAACCTAAAGTTGTCCTTAGTTGTATCTGCCACTTAACACTTAGAGAGTTGAAATTCTTTAAAAATATGTTTATTCTAAACAATTAATTGCCTTCAAATAACGTCCAAATGACAATGATAAATTACTTGTACAGTAAAAAATTTTGTATTTATTACTCAGTATAATTAAAACTACGAATCAAACATTTTATAAAAATCAAAGTTTTGAATCGTTTTATGTATTCGTTGAATCGGAAAATGTATTCCTTTAAGCAACAGTACATTTTATATAACATCATTTGACTGTGCAATATTCAGTCAGTAAATATTAATGTAATCATGCTGTGATATATCTTAAATTATTACTTATCCACGTTAGATACCCACATTTTAGCAGTATTTCCCAGTTAAATATTTTCACAAGAGTAGATATAAATTAATATTTACTTCGAAATTAAAAGTTAAAATAGTTGGAACAGTTTTAAAAACACTAAGATCTTGGCTTCATCACAACTTATTTATTTATAGATAGAAATGATAACAATAGTTCGGACTTATTCTTACTGTAGAAAAAGTTTGTGTAATATAAATCACATGTCTTTCAATTTATTTACATACTTAATCACATACCTAGTTTTATTTATTTATTTTTTTTATTTAAAACACCTTTCTGGTGTAGGTTTTAATACCCTCATCATATCTAAGTATAGTATGATCTTTGGGAGTTTTATGGTAGAAAAAATTCCACCTAAAAGAAGAATAAGATTTTTTTTATAGACGTGTGATATGCTGGAGTTTAAAGTAACTACTCAAAAAAATAAAACAAAACAAGTTGTTTAAATCGTTATATTTGTATCTCTACGTGATAAAAATATTCTACTGAAGTCCATGTATTTAGCACTCATAGGTAATTATATGACATAATGGTACCAAGCAATTTATAACTAACATTTAAATCAGATAGTATTCTCGACCTAGTTATATTGATGTTACGTTGCAAATGTAACGGAGTAAATGTAATTTCCACGTCACGTTATGTATTGGTATCTTGAGGCTTTATATGTATGCACATTATATACTTTGTGACCTACATTATAAGGTACTGTAGAGGGTACACTGATACGATGTTCTTTTTTCATTTTGTTTTAATTGGTTTGTTTCATATTCACAAAAGATTTCTTATTCATAAATTATCCATAATCATCAATACTATACGTACCAATGCAAGTGAACAAATGTTCAAGATATAACGATATGAATCAGTTGGGTAATATGAATAAAATGAGACGATTAAAAAAAACTTTATTATGTATCTGCAAGCTTTATTTTTTCAGGTTTATATTTTAATTTTCTAATGATTTATAAAATATACTTGTGAAACAATCATACTGTAGGTGGTTGAAACAATGATTTAATACTCAAACAAATATTTCTTATAAGATTAATGGTCGTGTAACAGTGTTTGTATTGCATTGAAGAACTGTTAGTTTTTTTTTTTGTCGTTGGCTTATTTATATTTTAAGGTCAGTATATATATTTTTTTTAATTTAGCATAATAGTAAGTTGATAATAGGGACGTATATTACTCTTTATTATATTTTTAAAGATCTTTTAAAGGATGTTTACTAAATATACCTCAATTAATTGCTCACTAAATATAATTGTAATAATAATACTAGGTCAATTGAATAGTAAATAACATTTAATATAATACACATTCTACGAAATAAAATAATAGTGTGAGGAACTATATTCTTTATATCAACACGAATCATATAATAAGTAAATGTTGTTATTTAATTTCTTTATAATATTTATTAACTTAATATTTGGAATGCAACGTCCTCAAATAATTATTAAAATTCTGCTGATTTAGTTTATTGTATAATTTGATATACAAACGGGCATTGTATATTTAAAAATGTACTCAATATGTTAATTAACTTATACATGTTATTTAATTTTAAAGTTGTACAACTTTTCATTATTAAATAACCAAAAAGAATGTTGGTTCCCATATACAATAGGCTACACACTTATGTTTTAAATATTTTGTACTAATTGTTTCCCAATTTTATTTGAAACGTATAAAAATGTAAAGTGTATAGAGAGAACATGAAATCTATTTCAGTAAAAATGCCACCAGTCACTGTTAGAGGTCTCCTAAATGTTAACTCAATATTACTCGTAAGTGTGTGTATACCAAATCATCCGTTCGAATGAAATATTATCCTAAAACTAAACTTGAAAATAAATTACCATTTTTAAATTTAAAAAGTATTTTTTAGTCATTATATTTAATGAGAAGTGAACCAAAACATGGTAGGAATTACCTGTCAATTTTATAACAGTTGTATATGGTAATATCTAAAATATACCATTTCTTACTTTTTTTGCAGAAAACTGTACATTTATTTAAGCCTTACAAAATAAACATATACATATATACAGTGTGTTATAAAAATATGGGGAAATATTTTGTGATATGGTATAACAAGATAAAATAAGCATAAACGTTCCTCTAATACTATGGAGGACGTTTGGCATCTCTTTGTGTTTCTTTTGAAAAAATTATAACTCAAAGACAAACCCATATATATTATTGACAGGATAGAGTTGTAATTTTACATACATATATATATATATATATATATATATATATATATATATATATATATATATATATATATATATATATATATATCTTATCAAAACGTAACTTCCTGCTGAGATAAAAATAAAAATTGTAATTATTTTCAAACTGGTGGCCTTCTTAATAGCTTAAAGTGGAATGTTATGGAAACTGACCAGATGAGGAAAATGTTTAATACTTTATTTGTTACAAACGGATAGTAAATACTATAATTATTACTTTTTTACTACAGTCATGTTTTTCTACTAATGTTAAGCTTTAATAATTGTCAAATTGAAAAACATACAAAAATGTCTTAGTTCCATTATTTATTTTCCATTTCTAGCAGAAAAGGTATTACATTTTTGTCTTTGCATAATCTATTTTTAATGTATTTTCACAATAATTTTTCTCCTCTAGTCAGTTTCAATGAAACTCCACTTAAACTACTAATAAGGCCGCCATTTAAAAAAATGGCGGTATTTAGTTTCTTGTTCAACAAAAAGTTAGGTTTTTACAAGATATACAACTATGTAGAATTACAATGTTGCAGCTAAAACCGTCTTTGAGTTATGAGTTTTAACAAAATAAAAAAAAAACAGACAGGCATACGCTAAATGAAGCGAGATAGACCCTAGTGTTAAAGATACTTTTATGTTAATTTGTACTTGTTATACCATATACCAATATATTGCTCCACATTTTTAACACTCCATATATATATATATATATATATATATATATATATATATATATATATATGTGTGTGTGTGTGTGTGTGTGTGTGTGTGTGTGTGTGTGTATGTAAATTATTTTAAATATACTCGTTAGTTGTGTCATAAATAAATTTTCAATGGCAAGCATAATTTAAGTTGACATATATTTAATTAGAAATCATTATTTAATGATTTATTACTTTTTTTTATAATAATTACAAATTGTGACTTTAAATAATAGTGTGTGTAAATGACGTGTCACCTAACCAGAAATTCCTTGTCCTATTTGCTAACAGTTGTCAATTTTATATTTCTTAAAATAAAATGGCACAAAGCTATCCTCAATGTATTACCCAACGTGGTATTTTAAAAAGCCGTTGATATTTAGAAACGAACAAAAAACATATCAAATCCCTTCAAACACAATTCCACTTTCACATTTATGCCCTTAGCATATTTTAGTACCAGAATGAAAACAACAGCCGTTTTGTGAAAATATGTGCTAAACAAATCTCTCTGTGGAATTGAGATCATCTGAGTGTAAAGTGTGAAGTAAATAAACTGTAACGTATTTACGTTAACGTGCACAAAGCAGTTGTAGTAAATTAAATTTTTTTTAAATTTATTTTCAAATAATGGTAAAATACAACGATGTATTATTAAAGATAGAAAATATTCTTTAAGAAAAATTATTGTATTACACATTATATTTATAAATGTATTTACAAATCTTAATATAATAACTACAGTGACTTTACAGCTAAAATGAGCAAAATTATGCAAAGGAGAAGAGAGATTCAACTCATACTCTTCAAAATAAACATTATAAATCCTGTCTATATTTGAGAAATATTTACCCTTCATGATAAAATCCTGTTTGGAGATACTTTGCTGTATTGAATTACTTATTCAAATGCTGATACATTTTACACAATACATTTTAACACTTATACGAAAATAGTATTCAAACTCTAACACAACAATAAAATACCAATGTACTCCTAAATAACATTATGATAAAGACATTTACTTAAGAGTGTAATACCTATACATACAATATTTTATGCTTCATAGATATCTACATATAAGAAAAAGGAAATATATATTCAGACCGACTCAAACATTAAATATAATTATTTTTATATACAGGCCCATATGGATACGCTGTAAAACAATCACAAGTTAAAAACGTACACCAATAAATGATATTGGTAATAAAATAAGAAGCAACAACCTGTCAACTGACATAGATACTTTTGATAATATAATATTTAGGAATATGTTCATAAAAAATAAATCATAATGATGAAAAACAGTGAAATGTAATAGTATTTGTTGGAAAGTATTCCTTACATGAGGACTCACTGACATGCTGTCAGTCATGAAAGGCATTCCAGTTACACTACCCGGGTGTTCACCCTTCCGTCAGTACCACTGTTCCTTCAACCCATTGTTAATTTGCTACGTCAGTGTCATTATAAAACCACCAAACACCAAACACAAAGAATAAACACGTATTCAAAGTGTTTATTCTTTGTACAGCCACAAAGTGCAAAGAGAAAATATTATACCTACACATTTCAACAAATAAAAATATTAAATATTTTATCATAATTGGTTTTTCGAATATTCTTTTTTCAGTTTTCATGAAAATAACATAATTATTAAAAGAACGTTGAATAAATTTAATATATTTGTCGAACCTTCAGTCATAATGATACTCTTAATATTACAATCAGCCTTTTAAACAACTATTAAAAGAAAAATAAATAAAACAATGGTATTAAATAGCTTTAATCTAAATAAGCTTAATCTATATTTTGTTAAGGCAAGACCAGTATTTATTTAAAATTAAATTTAGCAGACATTTACCAAATAGTACTTACATATACTCATTAATATGACATAATAAAGCTTGTTTTATTATTATTAAATCGTATGAAAATAATAATATTATGTGCGAGCCGGTGGCCGAATGGTCTAAGGCGTCAGGACTTTGAGCTTGGGTTAGAAATAGCACTGGTTCGAATCTGGCCTAGACCGGAAGATTTATCAGTAATATTCACCTTCTACTGTACTGGTTCACCCCCTTACTCTGTCTGATTAAGTTCCTCGCACAGATCAATAGTCTATAAGGAATGGGCAGACTAAGGTTAAGAAGGAGGTTGGCCTCTCCTTAAAAAAAATAATTTGCTAGTGTAGTTTATTGAATTTCTTTTTGATTGTGATTGATTTACGTATTTTATATCGTAAAGACCTAGCTAGTACTTTGTTACAGAATAAGCCTATGTAAGGGAATTTGTTTGTAGTAAAAAAACTTTGTAGTACCACTTTCTACCTATAAACTTTTAGAAAATCAGTAGTGTATAAACTGTAGAGAAAGAAACATAAGTAAACTGAAGAGTGGTACAATAAAAACGGAGAGCGCCACCATTATCTTCCTGAAAATAAATGGCGTCATTTAACCATCGAAAGAAGCTTTAGCTGTTTCTAGCTTTCTTTTGGTATAAACTTGTATTTATGTTTAATTATATAAGATAAAAACACGTATATTTTAAATATTACTATAAATTATCCTAATATATAAGCTTATAAAAATGTTTTTAAATATAGGCAATTTTAGCTTGTTTTTTATTATTATTCTAAGTCAAACTAGCTGTAATAATATTTGCGTACAGTATTATTACAACTATATGAGATTGAACAAATCAATTTTAATTAAAAGTAACATAACAATTATTAATGATTTAAAAAAATCTACAATACCTACTTAAGAACTAAGAGAGTTAAAAAGTTATCAAATATTATAGGATAATCTATACTGTAACTGTTCCATTTATAAAATATGTTAAATATGAGTCGAGTGTTTAAGGAAACATAAGGTTTTATAGTATGTATTTTGTAATAACAAATTACGTACTTAGTATAACCATAAGAAATCTTAGTATATAAATGTCCCTATTTATTTATTTTTTAACTTTTAATACCAGTTTATGATCTTGTATGACTGTCCTGGAAGGTTATTTAACGATTAAATCACATAATGTTTGCTCAGTTTGGGATTTACGCCTTGGACCTTTTCCTACACAGTACCAAACCTTAGCCACTCACTATCCAATGTTTATCTTATAACGTTTCTTCAACTAGACGGAAATCAAACTTAATTTCAAACAATCATACGTCTGAATAAACTAATGTTACATAAATTATATAATTTTAAAAATATTTAAGGAATTTATATTATAAGGTGCTACCTTCGCTGTTTGGCCCGTAGAGATCAGTATTGATTGAGGACCTGTTTTACATTCGCGGCCATCACCACCACTGTTTACCTGATGCGCACTCCTGCGTCATC
The DNA here is from genome assembly GCA_035578905.1 of Stictocephala bisonia. Classification (NCBI taxonomy): domain Eukaryota; kingdom Metazoa; phylum Arthropoda; class Insecta; order Hemiptera; family Membracidae; genus Stictocephala; species Stictocephala bisonia. The sequence continues at coordinate 66,050 of JAQJVL010001803.1, forward strand.
ATTATTGTACGTGAGGTAACTGATTGATCTACTCAAAAGGAAACATTTACTCATAATTATAATTTATTGAATACCGAGTAATTATTCTTGTGTTTGGGAAAACTGAATTAATAAATGTTGTAGATCATTTTGGCTAAAAATCACACACCTGTGGTATTACAATTTATCCAAGTGATAGTAATGTACAAGTTACAACACATTTATTTGGCCACAAAAAACCCGAGATTTACTAAATATATTAAATAATATGTACGTTAAATATGTTATTTAGCCTAAATTTATTTTATCGGTGAAACACGAATGTTACCTATAATTGCATTTGCATATTCCATTTATTATTGGAATGTACAACTATCTAAATTTGCAAAAATTTGAGCAAAAAGGTTTGTATCAAAACATAATTTAAAATCGTTGTGTGTTTTTATTATATGTGTAACTAAATGTTACAAAATGTTTTATTTCAGGATGATTACTAATAACTGACTATTATAAAAATGTAGTCTGGCTTATGAAATTACTTCATATTGTCCGGTCATTCAAACATAATCATAAATTTATAACCTTAAGGTTGCCTACTTACAATTATTTCATAATTATCATGGAGATTTAAGAATGCATTATGCTTATCCTCAGGCAAGTAAACTATGTTTTGGAAGGAAGCGTGACTATTCGGTTAAATATAAAATAAACCTTACTATATTATATACCGTTAATATCTGACCTATAAATGATTTTTTTTATGTATTTAAAGATAGTACAGAGAAATATTTATAGTTTAAAGAGAGTAAAGACAGTCAAGAGATGTCTTTAAATTGTTGTTTTGTACTTGGAACGGCCCACAGGTAGTCAGAAGAAAATATTAACCTAGAATAGTTTGATTTGAATCAACCAATAAAAGAAGACAGACGGCCAGGTAGAAATAAAATCGTTTAAAGTCAAGTAAGCATTGAATAACATTGTTCCAGCTGCGCGCTCAATCCAGATCTAACCATCATACCAGCCGGCAGTGTTATTATGTGTTTTATTTTTAATTTTTGTAAATATGTAATTTTTTATATTGTTTTTAATGTGAATGTTTTGACAACGTACAGTGGATGTGACCATGGAGTTATAGCTCTGAAACCAGTAATCTAATAAAATATTTGTAGCTGAAGACGACAAAGGTACGCTAATCTTGTTATTTGGAATATGTGTTGAGATGTCCATCATATTAAAAATATCAAATACTAAAACACAAGGCTGCAAACACGGCCCGAAAAATATCACCCGAGCCAAAATGGCGATGGTCTAAAGTTAGAACTTGAGCTTGATAGACAATAGATGTTTTTGGTAAACCATTGTAGTGTAAAGTAATGACATTGATAATGACCTGGCTACAACTATATTTTTATAACAAATCTGATTAAGGGGGATTGCCTCCAAGGAGTCACCAAAAATATCTTAAAGGAAGAATATAATGTCTTATATTAAATTGATCAGACCATAAAAAGAATTAATGCTACATGTAATGAAAATAATAGACAAAATTAAGCTTATTGAAATTTACCTCAGGATTCCTCTCTTTCTATGGGTTAATACATCAACTCATCGTGGATTTAAGAAAATGTATTCCAGTTAGGGTGTGACCTTAACGTCAATTTCAACCTCTGCCCTTTTATGAAGGATGTACATATTATAGATGGTGTTGTATCATTTCGTTATTTAAACTTCTTATATAACTTGAACTATTATGTCGATATCTTCTGAACCCTTGGTACCATCCTTCTGCTAAGAGCCACTTTCAATATTTACTTTTGAAATATATAATTAGACAGAATATATATGTTTTAACATTTATTTCTTTAATCTACAACGGTTCAATAAACTTATCTATTCTTTACTAAACTAGCGTATGTAACTTTAAACCAATGCCGTTTTGCCTATTGGGCTATTCTTGAGTTATATATGATGTACATGTCAATATATTCTCTAATTTACGATTTCCTGACTCCATTTGGCCGTTCCTGGTACAAATAAAATTCGTTATTTTGTTAAAAAAGTTGACTTTTAGTTACGTAGTGTATGAGTAATGTTTTTATTCCTTTATCTTCAATAATTTGTTTATAAAAAATATCATTTAAAATAAATATTTCCGTCTTCATAGTCTTGGTACACCCTGTGTGTGATTATTGTTTAAATAAACTCGTCTTATATAATTTTTATAGATTTATATTATACTCAGATAGTCTTCCCTCTCATCACGTCAAATACTAGTAAATCTATCATACTTACTTACTCCCAGGCCGTGCATATCTAAGTAGATATTTGGCTGCACCAACAAAGCTTCTCCATCTCTCTCGGTCTTCTTAATCTTCTTCCGTCACTCCTTGTCTCTCTAAATCTGCAATCACTTGGTTTACCTTTTTTACCGTGGCCTTCCTCTGTGGTCTCCTCGCCGGGTTTATTTATTACTGATTTTAGATTGGTATCATAATCTCTTCCCAAAACGTATCCACATGGTTTAATCATTCTAAATATAATTTCACAGATAACATCTGGATCCTAGTACCGTATTCTTAGTTCTATGTTGCGCCTTATATAAAAAATAAATAAATATAATAAAAATATATATCATACTTTGACTTATTTTCCTTTTTGTTAAAATCCCAGATCAAGTTAGCCACAATAACTGAAACTATGCATGGTACCTCATTAGTGATTACATTGGCAAATTTCAAAACCAATTGAAACCAATGCATTCATCAACGGACCGAAATATTGACTATGACCAAAATTATTGCAGTCTAATGATTTAAATATATAATAATCATCACTACTATAGTGAGACAAGGAGTTTATATATTATTTACAAAAATAAAATAAACTAACCACACCTAATAGTTTCAACATACAAATTTACTGACAAAGTTGACGTTTGATTAGTATTAAACAACATATAATGAGAGAATATCATAAATACACCATTTATGCTTCTTAATTCGTAAATACACAATCATATTCGTACTGAATTGCAATGCATATTTCATAAATCAACAAAATTACAAGGAAAACATTATAGTAAAATACGTGGGGCTATTTACAAATAAACTACAAAGTAGAGCTTAGTATTTGTAATATGAATAGTAAAGATCCAAATAATATTAAACATAATTGGGATTAACTAATTACATATTTCTTAGCTTATCTTCTTCAGAGAAACCAAAATCTTGCAAATTACGGAAAACTATTCTATTCATCGATTGGTTAGTGTATTGGTCTTTTGTCCATTGACACTAAAACCAATACACCGTTGTCCGTTGAAAACTAAACCCAACACAACTAATAGTAAAAGGGGCCCCCCTTTAGGCCAGCTCTCTGATTGGTCCATTTTTTGATGACGCCATCCAAGATGGCGGCGCCCATGTTTGCCGCCAAATTTCCTAACCTCACTTTCCCTAACCTAACCTCACTTTTCCTAACCTCACTTTTCCCGCCAAAAATCTCTTAATATTGAATATATCTATATATCACTTATCTAAAAGGAAATTAAATAAAAATATTGAATATATCTATATATCACTTATCTAAAAGGATATTAAATAAAACACGCTCTCTGGTAATCATTTTCTGTATTTAAAAAAAACTACTCACAGAAATATGTTCAGTCGCCCAACTATTGGTGTCCTGCATATTGGACAGCGAAACAGCCTTGAGGCACAGTATCGGCACAGAATATGTCCACATGAGATGAATGCAACGGCGGGCAGTCTTGAAAAGCATACCCAGCATTGGACCCGCTGGGGACCGATGGACTCATCGACCTCTTCCACGTCTGGACGGGGGTCAGCCCTATCCATCATCTCGCCCACGTGGACCAAGAGGCTCTCCAGGGTGTTCCTCATAAAGTGCCATATTGAGGGTGCCAGATCGAAGGCGTCGGACTCGGCAGTGTCCTCTAGGAGGTGATTTGAAACCCACAGCAACTCCCTGAGGTCCCTCCGGGCATCAAGGACCGCCTGCAGTGACTCTTCCGAACCTCCATTCTCGCACCCGCAATGTTGCTAAATAGTAAAACAAAATATGAATTGATCCACTCTATTAGTAACAGTAGTAGTAGTAGTAAAGAAACATTAATATGTTACCTCCAGAAATCTGTTGAGCATGTACTCTCGCAACGGCTGCTTGCCTGCCTCCTGCTGACATGACAGACACCTGGCTGCACGAGGGCGTGATCTCAATCGCGTTTGTACCTACAATTAAATATCGTCACAGTGAGGGGTCCAACAATTAAATTACGGTATACCAAATAAACATTGATTTAAACTTACATTATTGGTACTGCTAGTCAGTATTGAGGGACTTTCTGGCTGTTCAGGAGCGTTTGAGGTCGACACAGTCACTATCAGGACCTCGGTATCCTGTCAAACACGATACCCTGTAAGTACTTGAACAGATAATATTACGAGGTTAATTAAATAAATAGGGTATACACACCTCTGTAATTGGTTGGACTCTGGAAGTGGCGGACCCAGTGGAAGTCCCAGCGGTCACCTCCACCCTCGCCTACAGATAATAATTATTATAATACCAATCATGGAAAATCCCCTAATAATGATAATAATAATTAACGGTATGGTACCTACCTGAGTGTTTGTGAGATTAAGGGGAAATGCAGACGCATGGGTTCTACGCCTCGCGCCACCTCGTATCTGAAATAAACACGATGCGATCACCCTCACGTTCATTCACACTAGTCCCTAACTTATACAAAAATATATTTAAAAAAAAGAAGCTATTTACCTCGCTCTCCTGGGTTGTAGTAGTAGTGGTGGTGGTGGTGGTAGTAGAGGTGTTGGTAGTAGCCGTAGTGGATGGGGGTTGAGGTGGAGATCCAAGCACGATGACACAAACAACAGTAACTAGACATGTTACCTGAAAAACCGTCATCCTTGCCACAACTGCCAATTCACGCCGAAACAGTCGTATTTATACGGCAGGGTGAGGAGCGGCGCCCCCTACCTTGCGCATGAGCAGAACGCAGGTTTCCATAACCACCCAAGAGGTACCGATCTCAGCTCGTTTTTTATTATAGTGAGTATCCCCAGGAGGCCTAGTCTCACTATTGTTTATTGTAACTTGCCCCAACCATCGCAAGTTACGGTGGTAGCCACTCCATAACAAATTTGCTACCTCCCAGTATTATTTTTATACTTTTTTTTGGGTCCCTCTGTAAGTAAAGACATCACCTTACTGAGTGAAGCCTGAAAACTTACAAAGGGCCTTTTCTAACCCAATGTAGACCGAACAGAACACTTTACTTGGAGAAGCCATTTCAATGTATTCCATCAGCCTACACGGGTTATATTTTCTATCTTTTTTTTTACGTTTATTTGTAATCCCAGCGACGTTCAAGGAGGCCCTGGACTTACGGAGGTTAGGCCTGCCATAGAGCCTTGGGAGGTTAGATCTGTTATAGAGTCCTGGGCCCTGGACTTACGGAGGTTAGACCTGCCATAGAGCCTCGGGAGGTTAGGCCTGGACCTGCCCTGGACTAACGGGGCTTAGCCCTGCCATAGAGCGGTCGGGAAATTTCCCCCAGGCTTTTTTTTTGTCCTGGACTTACGGAGATTAGGCCAGCCATAGAACGAAACACACACGCACACACACACACACACACACAAAATACTCGAACGCCACCTGGGATCCTTATTCAGCTACTGCAAATCTACTATGATCAGCTAAAAACTTGGAAACTTACATTCTGATTAGAGTATAATATTCTCCCAATCTACCTTGTCTGCAAAATCGTGTATAAACGATTCAGAGAGTACTTGGTGTTTGCTCACAAGGAACCAGCACTCCCGGAACCAAGGAGACATTTCTCCTCAAAAATTCTTCATTGAATGTCATTCTTTTTTATAATATAAGCCCAATTGACTCTATGTTGATAGATTCTTAAAAGGTCAATTGAGAAATCGTAGTTTTTAGATAGCTCGTCCCAGTTTCAAGAAACGGTCAAAACCGCATGATGAACTGGTTCGTCAATACTCCCTTAGGGCTCACGAGAAATAATTGTCCAAACGTTCTCCATGACTGCTAGCAAAATTAATGATTTCTGTTTTCTAGTGCACAGTCTTTTATACCCCCGCAGAGCGTTTCTCAAGGCACACTTTACATCAGAGTCGTTATGCTGTGACAATATACAACTATTTACAATAGGTTCGGTGTACGAACCTCCGGGTAATTCCCTCACATCCGGATGAAATTCCCGCAAAAAGGCTGCCTTCTCCAGACCCTTAGTATAGAGCGTGGGAGAATGGTTTTACACAAGAGTCTTCAGGTACTCTTCATCGTATCGCCATACCAGCGCTGTTCCCATTTAATTTTGTGAAAACTGCGAGTGAGCCAAGCGATTTCGATCTCCCCGGTTTATCGTTAAGAAGGGTTTTACGTAGAGGTGAGAAAATAAAAGGTGAAAACAAAATTTAACGAGTTAACGATTTAAAAAACAGGAGCAAATTCCTTAAAAAACAAACCTATTGGTATTGTCTTTAAAACGCCGGGAAATTTCCCCAACTAAAACCCCTCCATTGGGGGCCCCCGTTTTTTAGAAATTCCACCTCGCCCAAACAAGCAAATTCCCCCCTTTTTGAGGAAACCCAAGGTGGTTGTATGTTTTTAAAACCGATTATCAAACTCTTTTTTAAAAACCCTTTTGTATAAGAAACTTCGTTCATAAATAGATCCGTAGCCCCTGTAAAAACCAAAGGGGGAGGTTGGTTGAAAAACCCAAAAGGGCCATTGGGTTTTGGAATTTAGCGCCAAAATTGTGTTTCACCCAAAAAGAAAACAAAATGAGTTTTCCCCAAAAATACATTCGTAAAATTTACACAATGACCCTATCAAAGCCCCAAAAAAAAAAAATTTTTAGTTTTTTTTTCAAGCGCAACAGTTTTTTCCTCTTTAAAAGTGAACAGCAAACTGATTGAAAATTTACATACGACCAGTAAACGTACCCCCATTCACCCTTAAAAAGACAACCCGAGACAAAATATCCCCCCTTTTTTTAAAAATTTCCCCTAAAATAACCGATTTTTTTAAGGGACCTTCATCCAAAAAAGAAGACATTTTCAAAAATACACCGGTAAACCCAATTTTCCAAAGATTTTAAACGAGAAAGGGAAATTGCGTCTTCAACCTGTCGGTTTCCATTACTAAAACGATTAAATTTTTTAAATTTTAAAGCTTTTTTTAAAAATTTTTAAAAAACCCCCACCCTTGTTAAATTTAAAAATTTTTTTTCCCTAAAATATCCCCCCCCCCCTCACTCGATTCAGTTTTCTAAAGGTTCTTCCCCCAATGGGCCCAAATTTCATAATAAAAAAGTGTAATTCTTACCACCCCTTTATTAGCATACGGGTCGCAAAAATGGGCTTAAAAATTGTGTTGAGGGTTAGTCAAATCCAGAAGGGGTTTTTAAAAAACAAACGAAACGACTGAAAACCTTAAATACTATATTCATCCCTCATTTACGCTCTTTTTTTGACTTTTCCGGAAAAAAAACCAAAGCTAGAATATCCCCTCTATCGAATTGGGAACCCAACCCAATCAACTTTTTAAACCTATCCACTGAAACAAAAACGAAAAAATTTTCCCCCCTTCTTAAAACCCCTTTAAGGGGGTTTCCGCAACATCACTACTAAACCCCTCGTAGGATCGGGTTTAAATTTAACCCAAAAACCTTGACTCATCTTTGTTTAAAAACCCCTTTCTTTTCCAAAACTGGAAATGATACCTTGCAAAAGATTTTGGAATGAAAAAATCGAAAAAATTAACTAAACCCTTTTTTTAAACAGAACCGGTAACAAATTTAAAATCAAATTTTAATTTCATTTTAGGATGACAATGGGGAAAGGGGCCCATATCAGGGGAAAAATTTTTTAGAATTCCCAAAAATTCAATTTCGGGATATCGACGGGCCCCTTTTTTTAAAATTGAATCGTTTTTGTTTCAAAAAACAATGACGTAAAGGGGTGTTTTTAAACTTTTTAAACTTTTTTCCCCAAAGGGTCCACAATAAGGTTTACAAACAAAATTAAACCATAGAAAGGAGTCGGAAACCTCTAAACTTTTCCCGGTAAAATATTGACTGACCCACCGTTTTTAAAAATTATCGAAAGGAAAGTATTGTGATTTAAAGATATTTTTTTGACGTTCTGCAAAGAGCACCCCTTTTCAAAACAAGACAAAGCCCTTTTTTTATAATCTGATTCTTTTTCTGTCGTTTTAAAAAAAAGCTAAAAACACGAAACCGGGGGTTTTTCCAACCGAGTAAAATTGTTTTTCACAGTCCAACTGTGACGGTCATTCTTTTTGGTAATTTTTGGATACTCGTGCATTTCCCAGGGATTAAAACGGTACGTGAAAGCCCTTTTTGAATCTTTCCCTCAAAACCTTTTTGGGGTAAAAGTTTGAGACGATACTCGTCCGAAACCGTGATGTGGGGGGACCCTCCAGTAGACGTTGTTTTATTTTTAGACTGCAGCTGTCTGCATCCTTACTAATTGACAGCGTTGGGTGTCTGTAGTCGCTCTCAGGAGAATAAGCTCCTGTTTTTACATTCACTACAACAGTTTTTCTATAATCTTCGGCGTACCCCTTTTGAGAAATTTCCGAAAAGGGAAACCTAAATTAGGAAAAAGGGAGGTGGCCCTTTTTTACTTTTAACCGGGCCCCGGGAACCAAAAACGCCATTTTCCAAATTTCCACTTTTCCCCCCGTTTTTTAGGGAAAAGTAAAATTTTTAATTGAAACTATTTCGTGATCCCTAAACGTTTTTTGCCCGGGCAATTTCTCAATACCCCCCCAATCCCCATAACAAATATCGTCAAATAGAAATGCTATTCCCATTGTTTACCAAGGAAATAGACCGCCGGCTTTTCCGTCCCCTTTTTAACCGGACAAAGAAACCAGTAACATGTAAATTTGTTTTTTCAAAAGGGTGCTTTACTTATATCCTGTTGACTTTATGGGTATCCCTGATTTCGGCCCTTTAAATTTGTTAAAGGTGGATGAAGCGTAGGGTTTTGTGAGAATAAAAATTTCCAAACCAGTAAAAAAGTCCCTGTACATACGGGTAAATTCAAAGCCCCAAAAAACTTGGATAACTTTGGGAATTTCCCCAAAGAATCCCCAGTAATTTTAAACTTTTTGGAAAATTTTTAACCCTTTCTGAGCGCTTAGAGGGTTTCTGAAAATGTTTTTTAAAAACTCAACCCCCCCAATAAAATTACAAATCCCATTGCTTTTCTCTGATGTTTTAACGCCACAGACACCCCCTCGTTTCAAAGTTTATCAAATCACCCGCCCTTGATTTTTTAAACACAGGGGTTAATTTTATACCCCTTTTTTGAGTGTTTTCCCAGGTAAAAAAATCACGTGCTGAGGTGTTTTTATATTTTTTAAATCCTGGTGGCTTTTTTATTTAATTCCCTTTCGTGTATGGAAATGCCCCCCTCGAAATCGTTGACATAGGACCCCCCGTCCCAATATTAAACCCCAACTCGACGGTGTTTACTTTTTTTTAAAACCCGACTGGTCAAAATCTGAACAATTTCTTTTCATTTCCTCTTTCAACACCTTTGGACTAATCCTTAGTAAGGGTCCCGGGACCGTTTCCATTTTTAACGAAAAAAAAAACTTTTTGGGATTTGCAAGAAAAATTTCAGTTTTGGAAAGAGAAACTGTTTTTTCCCCTTTGGAGAAAAATTTTCTACAGTCTTGTCAATTTTACTTAAAATGAAGGATTAAAATCTGTTAAATTTTCGTACTTTCCTTTTCCGGGGAATACTTATTACCTTCGTACCGTATTTGAAACTTGTTTTTTCCACCCTCCTCAATGTTGGGAAATCGAGTTAAAGGTTTTTTAAAAACCGTTTTAACCCCAATTCCCCATTCCCCCTCGATTTAATATCAAAGGGGCTGGAAACACTTTTCCCACGTGAGGACAAGAACCAGGGGCCCGTTTAAGACAAAAAAATGCGCCCAGAAAACTTCAACCCACAAGTGCCTGAAAACGACTGAGTCAAAACCCCTTTTTTCCTTCTTTTGAAATTTAAATACTCAAATCGCCGTTTATTTTGGCCCAAAGTATTTTATAAACCCCTCTCCCGGGATGCCCGGAAGATCTCCGAAACTGCCAAATAGTTTTCTCCTTTTTCCCCCCTAGTTTTTTTTGTATGCAACCCTGGGCCCCCCGTACCACGTTTTGAATCTAGGAAAAACCAATGCCGATTCGTTTTTCCCCATGACCTTTGAAGGTAACCCTTTCCCCCCCATAAAAAACCCAACCTTTTAAATTTGGAAAAAATTTTAAAACCCCAGGGCGAAATAAAGGGAAAGGGTTCGGATTCGTTTAGGGGTTTTTAAATGGGGTATTGACGTTTATTTTTTATCGCAACCCCTCTTTTTTTCGTTTAACCTGCCCCCCCTGCTTTCTGGAAACCCAAATTACCCAGGGAAAGGTTTTTTAGAAAAAGCCCTTTCCCACGCGGTTTTCGTTTTATTACTGTTTTTTTAAGGGTTTTAAAACCACAACCCCCAAACCAAACTCCTATTTTTCCCCTCCCACCCTTTTTTTGTTTTAGCCTTCTTGCTTTTGGGGTTTCCACCCCCAAAGGCTCCCGGCTTTCTCTCCAACAATGAATCAAAGCTTTTAACTTTTTTCCCCAACCTCTTTTCAGCCCCTCTTTATCAAAACCCCGCTTTTCTTTCGTTTTTAAAATTTCGTGGTACTTTTAAATGGGGGCAAAACGTGGGCCCTTACAGCCTTGGGTCTAGGGGGAAAATCCCAAAGATCCCCACGAGCTAGTCCCTCTCAAAACAAACCCCGGGTTCCCCCGGACCACAGTATCTATACCCCACCAGGCAGGGCCAGGGTGGAAATTTTTTTAAATTGTATAACCCTTTGATTTTTTTTTTTTTTTAAAACCCACTGTACTTGCTGCGCCCGCCAACCTTTCCAAAAAAGTCCCCAAACGAGACCGCTCCCTTTTGGAGGGTTTTCTTACGACTTTGCTGTTTTTCCGGGGAACGCACCCTTGCTTTTATAAACGTTAGTTATCTATTTGTTTTCTAAAAGGGAACCTCGTCCCCAGTTTAAATTATTTTTTCCCAGCATCATTGTTCTTTCGTTGAAAACCCCTACCCTGAACACCGAAATAGGGGGAAAATAGTATTTCGCCGAATCTTCAAAAATTTGAAAATTTAGTTTTTTATTTTTCCTTTTGACCAGTGACCTAAAAACAGAAACGAGTTTTCGCCGACCGTTCTTCCCATCTGTTAAACAGTATTTTAAAGATACGGGCATAAACTGGTTTCCCAATTGGGAACTTTTAAATTTTAAAAAATCCCCCTTAAAAACGTTTTTTTTAAAAATTGTCCCCAAACCCTTCACTTTTAAAATGGGGGCAGTTTGGGGTTTTAAAAAATTTTTTTCCGTTATTTTTGGGGTTTCCCCCATCATCAATTTGGTTCGCCCCCCCTTAAAACCCCAATTTTTTCCCCAACCAAATCCCCAAATTAACTCCCGGGGCTTTTAAAAGGTTTGTTTGCAAAGGCGTCTACAAATCTTTTTTTTTTTCGCTGAAATCTCTCTCATCATTTGGGATCCTTTCCCCCGGAGTTTTCCGCTTTTTTTCAAAGCAAAAATGTTATTACCTTCATAAAAGAAAAATGGGTCCCGTACAAGCTTAAAAATTGGGTTTGCGCCCACTCTCCTAACGGGATCGGCAAGTTTTTTCTATTCTTTTTAATTTGCAGGGAAAGTAAATTTGTTTTTTTCCAATTTTTCCCCGGGGTTGTGTAGGTCTAAAAGGTTTTTTTTTCCCCCGGTAAAAAACGTCACTAACCCTAACGGGTTTTGGGCTACTTTTAACAAACCCCGTTTAAATTAAAGTGTATGGGTAATCTCCATTGGAGTTACCCTTAAAAAACCATGCCCCGGGAAGGACCTGGGGCAAAATCCCCTTTAAACCCAAGCAAAGTTACGCCCAAAAACCTTTCAACACCTTTTTGAATAAATGAGGGGTTTGGTGAGCTTAATCACTTTTTTTTTTAAATACTTTTTTTCCAATCAATGTATTATCCTTATTCCCTGGAAATGTCTGTTTAACCCATTGTTGAGGGCCTTGTCGAGTGCGCCACATTTATCCAGTAAAACAGCGGGGCGGAAAAATTTTTTTAAAATTTTCCCTTTTTTTCACTTTCAATTTTCGCTAAAACTTATTTTTTTGTAGACCCCCTTGTATCTTTTTTATACCTATCAAACCTGAGAACAGGGTCCAAACTTCCCTACATTCTTTTCAAAATAAAACAAAAATCTCGTTTTTTCCCAACCCCTTTTTAAAATTTAACCAAAAGCTAAAACGCACCCTCACAAACAAAAATTTAAAAATCTCGTTTTTATGCGCATTTTTTCCCCGGCTTTTTCCCGAAGAAAACCAAGTAACTGAAAAACGTGCACAAAAACTCGTTTTGGGGAAAACGTCCCAGAACCGAATTTCGGATGAGAGTTTTTTAGGACTTTAGACCCCCAGTCCTTTACCTTTTATTAAAAAGCTGCTTTGGGAAAAAAATCGGAAAACAGGGGCCTTTGTACTTAAATTTGAGTTAGAGGGTCTTTTTTAAGGGGACCTTTCCCTACGAAAACCTTTTTTTTTTGAGCGTTATTTTTTTAAAGATGTCTTTTTTAGAGGGTTTAAAATTTCGGGTCAAGTACAGATGGGCTTTCCGGGGCTCTTTTAAACAGAAAGTTCTTTACAGAAACCCACCGGGTCCCTTTTGTAAGACGTGTTTGCCTATACGTATGCTCCCGTCATCTTAAAACTGTATAGGCTTGTCCCCTCCCATCACCCTACCTCCACCTTTTACCAGGACCGTATATATTTTCCCAAAATTTTTTTTTCTTACCCCCCCGACTGGGCTTTCATAAACTTTAGCATAAAATTTTTTCCAAATTTGGGGCAGTAAATTTTTTCATTTATCCACTGTGACGCTTCCGGTATTTACCGACGGTGATTGTAGTATTTCATTTGACTTTGGGCGTATAAACACCAAAAAACCTCTTCTTCTTCGAGCGAAATTGACACGTTTTGGGGGTGAAAATGCAATATTTGGTCTAAATGAGTCTTCTTCTTCTTCTTCTTTTTTTTTGGTCCTCTTTGGGGTTTTCAAATTGTGTCCAAGTCTTTTTTTCCGAACCCAAAAGTATATTTTTTTTTTAAAAAACTGTTTTTTCCAAAAACCTGTTAAATTATCTACTGACCCTTTTTTGAACCCGTTTTGTCTTTTTCCTCTTGAAAACACCCTCAGACGAGCAAAAATTTGAAAAGTCAGCTCCCAAACTTTTAATTCGTTTCTTTGTTTGATACGGCAAGTTTCTTAACTCCAATCCCGGGGTTTTAATACTCTGTTTAAAAAAGGGTATTTTTAAACCCTTTCTGAAAAATAACGCACTTTTTTTTTGTGTCTTCAAAACGACCTTAAAAAACATCTATGAGTAAAAACTTTTTAATTACCCAAATCCCTTGTAAATTTAACTTTCAAAGATCAAAAATTTGGAATAAAGGACCCACCCCGTTGTTTTATGCCCTTTTGAAAAATTATTTTTCTTTTTTTCCCCCTCGCCATTCGGGTATTTTGGGCTATATGTACCCAATCTTTTAACCCAATTTTAAATTTTTTTCCAAAAAAGGGAACGCAATTTTTTTAAAGGGGTTCTCCTTCTTTTTTATGTTGTGTCCCTTTATGGGAAATTTTTAAAAAACCCAAAACTCGCCAAATTAGCGATGAAAATTTCTTTTTCCCTTTTTTAAAATTTAAACCAATTTTGGGGCAAATCCCGTTTACTGTAAAAATATTTCCCGGGTTTTAAACGAAATACCGAAACGTTAAAACCAATGTGGGGGAAAACGGAAAGGTTAGTGCAGTTTAAGGAAAATTACAGTAAAAAAAACCTTGGGAAATTTTTAAAAACTGGGGGGGTACGGTTTGCCTTTTGGGGACCAGTGGGTTATGGGGGGGAGGTTTCGGTGGCAAACGAAACGTTTAAAAAGAACGAAAAAGGGTGACACTTTGATCCGGAAAAGGGCTCTTTGTAGACTTTCAACGGAGATCAAAATCGGTAAACTTCTTTTTTTTTTTGGGCCTAAACATCAAAGGGCATGTGGGACTTTAAAACCCATACCCCAAAAAGCATTTTTAAAATAAATCTTTTGTGTATTTAATTTTCCCCTGACCGGTTTCAAAGTCGTACCAAAGATTTCGGGGAAGGGTCTGAACCTTGTTTGGGGAAATTTTTAGGGGGGTTGGTCTTACCCGGTGCAGTTTCAACAAATTTTTTGGGGATAGATAACTAGCTGAAAAATTAGCTCCTTGTTTTTTTTCCCGCTTTTTTTTGTAAGAAAATTTAACCCCAAATGACTCAAATTTTTAACCGTTCCCCTAAGGAAAACAAAGTAGGTAATGGGGGCCGGGGTTTTTAAAGGTCCTACTAAAATTTATGTCCCAACATCTGTTTTAAAAATTTTTAAGATTCTCCTCAAACTCCCCTTGGGTTTTCCCGCGGGAATTTTGCCCCTTTCTCCTTTGTAGAAGAACGCCAGGGGTTTTCAAATTTTAAATGCGAGTCCTTTTTACCCTCCACTAGGGTTTTCTAAACTCCCCGGGAAAATTCATTGTATACTAAAATGCCCCCATTATAAGTCCTAACGAAAACTGTCCAATCCCCGTTTGGGAACCTCCCCTTATCTAGGTCCCAATTACCTTATAAATCCCCAAAAAACCCTTTGCCCAGGCCTTTTTTCCAGATCTCAAAAAGAAACAAACCCAAAATAACATTTAAAAAGAGTTTTGTATCCGTATTTACAGGGGGTCATTGTACCCCATGAGGGGAAGATTCATATTAACCGCTTGCAAAAAAAACAAAAAAATTTTTGGCATTCTCTTGTTTTAGCTTTTTTAGGTAAAAACCGACTGTTTTTTCTGACCCAGAAAAAAGGGTTGCCCCTAAAACCCTTTGTGTCTACCCATTTAAAGTATTTTGCAATTTTTATACGTGTTTTTCCCCACGCTAAACATAAAAAATTATCACTATAGATTTTGGGTTTTTTACCCGCGCCCCGGGGGGAAATTACCGGGGATTTTGTCGACATAAGGCCAAATTTTACCCAAAATCTCTTTGGGAAAAAAAACCCTTTTTCGGGAAACTGGAAATTTTTTGGGTTGGAAAACAAGGTTTTTGGGGAGAATATTAAATTTTTCAAACCCCAAACCCTCTGTATCAAACAGAAAAATTAAATAAAAACTTTCGTTTTCCCCTTTAAAAAAAAAAAAAAAAAAAAACCCGTTTGGCCCTACCAATTAGGCATTTTAAACATTGCCGGGTAAGAAAGATCCGTGATGCAGGATTGACCTCCCCCCCCTTTCCACGAAAACCCCCGGTCAAATTTTTTAAAATTTGGGCGTAGTTTAGTCTGTTGCCCTCACAAAGCGAAACGGGACCAAGTCCCGAAGGATTGTTTCCCCTGTGGGGGCGTTTATAAAAAAGCATCCCGCCCAGTTTCCAGGAAACCCAAAACGTGCGGGGCGGTTCCCTTAAAAGCGCTTTTAAAAAATTTAAAAAGCTTTCTTTAAAACCCCCCCACGTGTACACTGTCTTTACTGAAACCCCTTTCCATCTAACGAGCCCCTTTATTTCCCTTTGATCCAAACTTTTTTCCTACTAGTTTAAACGCCCACCCATTTTAAACGGCTAAACCCTTCTTGTTCGAAAACCCACCTTTTAAAGACTTCTCCGTTAAAAAAACCCGGGTAATATATAAGTTTTCGGTTTGGGTTTCTTTTTTTTTCCCAGCGTACATTTTAAATACTTCGTTTTTCCCTTTTTGGTTAAATCCCCCCTTTTTTAAATTTAACCTTTTTTTTATTTACTAAACCCCTAAATTTTATCGCCCCCCGTTTCCCCCTTTGGTTTTTGGGTTTTGAAATTTCCCCTCCAAAAACCGGTGTCAGTATGGTTTTTCCCCGGGTTTTTTTGCTTGACATCTTTTGGTTTCATACCGATTGTTTGTTGTTGGAAATTATTATATTCCCGGGAAACAATTTTTCGGGGTAAAAGTTTTAAAGCCACTCGAAAGGTACCTTTTTGCCGGAAAATTTTTACGCCACAAAACTATCTTTAAAGGGGTTCCCTTTTTAAACCCTTTTCGACAATAAAAGTTTTTAAAATCAAAAAAGGTGGGTGAAAGGGGGGAATTGATTTTTGTATTTTCCGGTAAGTTTTTCAACATGAGAATTAAAACCATTCCTTACCTTGGTCGCTTTTGGAAAATTTTTTATTTTTTTTGTTTTTCAAGATCGGTTCAAAAGCCTTTAGGCCACTTCTACCCGCTTTTATTTTTTAATTCGGGATTTGCAAAATGCTAATTTAACTGAAACATTTTTAAATCATTGTAAGAAGGGTATTTATACCCTTTGTTTTAATTTAGCGAAAGGGGAAGAAATTTCTACCTGGGATCCCTTGATACGATCGAAAAACCCCCTTTTAGGTTCTTTCCCACTTGGGAAATTTTCGCCTAGCAGGTTTGTGTGCTCTGCTGCAAATAGCTTTCCCCGGGATTCATGAAAAAGACAGACAAATGTTTGAAAAATTTCCCGACCCTTTTTTATAATTTGGGTTTTTATTTTCCCTTCCGCCCCTCCACCGTTTGTAAAAAGGGGGTGGTTTTCCCCAAAAAGGGGTCATGCTAGTTACCACCCCCCCTAAAAATTAAAAAAAATTCAAAAAAAAAAATTCTAGAAAAAAGGTTTTTACTTTTGGGAACCAATTTCCAGTTTTTTATCAAAAAGGGCCAAAAAAAAAAAGAAAACATACTTCTTGAAAATTTCGACTTTAAAAATTTTTTACCAGTTATTCCCCCTTTTTTAAATTGCTATGGAAAAATTTCTTAGATCAAAATTGGCAAACTTTTAAAACCCCAAATTTTTTAAAAAAATTTTTTTTTTGGGCAAAAAAAAAAGGAAAAATTTTTTTTTTTTCCGAAAAACTTTTGGGTCCATTTAAAAGAAATTGGGGGGCTAAACAACCCATCGATGTGCTTTTTCCAAAAAGGTCATCCAATAGGGGTTTTTGGTAGTTTTTTCCCCCCTCGTATTACCCCAACCATTTTCCCGGCTCCATTTTTGGATATAAGGCGGGCATGCCTCGAAACTTAGTAGGGGAATTAAGAGGAAGGTTGCCCTGGTTTTCGAGGCCATGCCCCTGAGATGACCGACTGCAGCCCCCTCCACCATTTTATTGAACTGTATTTTTAGCTTTTATTAATTCTACAGCCCCTCCACCGCTGTAGAAAGTGGTGGCCTTCCGAAAAGTCCATACTAGTTGCCCACCTTCTAAAAATAAAAAAAATTCAAAATAAGAATGAGTGACAGAGTGTCAAATTTAGAAATAAAAAAAGTATTCAATTTCAACGCTGCAATAAGGATCCTCCACGGAAATCTAGTCCCTTTAGATTCTTAGATTAGCGTAGCTGTACACGTATTTTTGCAAAAAACAACAACAGTATAAGAAGGTTGGGTGGATATAAGGAGTTGTTCGACATTGGGTACATTGGAATTGGGGCAGGCTGCTTCAACCAATTTGATTCTGAATGAACGGAAGTTTTGTTTATAATACCCGACTAAATGTATGTTCCGGGAAAAAGAGCTCGGGAACATTGAAAACAGTACAGTATTTTGTGCGTATATGTGATTAACCTAATGTTATCTACGGCAATTTTCTTGGTGTGCAGACATAATTTCCATCAAATAAGAGGCGAGGAAGGGAAGAGAAATGTGATTGTACGTCTACAATATAATCGTAGTCTTCGCACAATTTTGACGCACTTTGGCGGAGCAGAGAAGGAGGCTGGAACATAGTTAATGGTGAGGTCTGATTCACGGTCATGTCTAGCGGGGTGATCGCGCATGTGCACTCGCATGGACGCCTCCCGAGAGAATGAAATGACAGCTTCGGTACCACATTCGCTTTGGTTACGGGTTTTTACACCCCAGAGCCCTATTTATACATCAAATGCACGTACTTATCGAGGGCCCGGACTGCGACTCAAGGTCTTACAGGACTTAACCCAGCCCCAAGCTGCAGGACTGTCTCAGGACCTACGCTTATTAGGCTGGCCTTGGAGAACAGCCGGCTTTTTTATTGAATTTGGGCCGCCCTCACCTCGATAGTACGAAACTTACACTCTATATTCTACAGTCACATCTCGAAATGCTGTCGTTCCATCCTCCCGCAAGTGACCAGCAAACATTACCACACAAAAAAGCAGATATAGTCTGCGTACACCTGATCCCAGTTATCTCCCTGTATACAATTGATAACAATGTCCACATGCTCCGTGTAGCTAGATACACAATCATTACACACCCGTTTCCCCAGGTAGTACGAGAATGAAAGTTTAATCCGAAAACAGTTGGCCTTATGGTGTTCTAAAAGATCACGGAGTACAGCTCGTGGAGTTGTTGGTGAAACTCTAGGAAAAGGTCGCACCCGTTATTGTATAAGTTACACAAAGTCAATAAGCACATGTGGTATAAGGATTGCGGGATGGACGCCATACTGTAGCTGAAGTCGAGACTCGCACCCCCCACGTTACAACCTCCAACATCTGCTCGCGCACGTGTGCGGTCACCGCAATTGCCGTCAGTCGCTACGCCAGCCCCGCCATGATCGCATCGGTGCTGTCTATCGTCATCATACTCACCGAGGCCGTCTTTGGTCATCGAGAAGAAGAGGACGAGGATGACCGGTCATTTTCATCCTCCTCCTCCAGATCGTCGACGGACTGGAGGTACCGGCGGTGCGGTGGCGGCTGGAACGGCTGGCGGGAGTACCCCGAGTTCGATTCGGACGAGGGTTGGGGCAGTCGGGATGAAGACGAGTATGAAGACGAGGATGGGGACCCAGATCTGCTCTGGACACCTCCGACGTCACCTCCAACCCCAGACCATCAGGGAGAGGAGGACCAAGTGGTGCCGGAGGGAATTTGGAGACCATGGGTGGATCGATAGGTGAGTTACTGTGTTGTTTCTGCTTTTTATAACCGTATGGTAGGGTATCATACTTAACTTCACGTTTTCGTTTTGGTCCAGTCACTTTAAATACTTTTGTCTCGTTACGGTTACTACATCCCTATCACTAGTTCTCCGAATACGGGTTCTTCAATATCCATGTTTTGATCCTCATCACTTAGAACCATCTCTTTAAGTTTTTCAAAATTTAGTTTTTCAGACGTTTTTTAGATTAAGTGTTAGACCTTTTATTTTACAGTTAGGTATGATTGTTTGGTCCTTTGTAGAATACACGAGATACGCATATGTTTTAGGACCGCCTGACACGAATTCCGTAATGTAGAACCGGGACCAGTAGTCTTTAGGCTAGTCGTCTGTCATCTGGCCTAAATAATCACCGGGTATTTACTCTGTACAGTCCGTCTTTGTATATGTAGACAAACCGAATCTGTGTCGTAATACAGTACCTGAACACCCAAGGGCATCCAAGTGTTCGTACAATTTTAGTCTAGCTTGGGCAGTGGTAAATGCTGCCAAAACAACATTAACAGTTCTTAAGGACTCTCCAACCTCCTCTAGATGTTGCCAGTTTACAAGGACAACGTCCTGGTTAATTTCCTGAATTCTGTTTACCTGTACTTCAGGATTGGAGAGTAGTTTAAACAAATTTTCGGGATCTCGCGTTATTAATGCTTTTGTTTGGTTTCTCTTTGTCCAAATTTACCCCAAAAGGATTTAACATTAATTTAGCCAGACATCTAAGACCTTCGTTCTTTTCAATTTTTGATGGGTCCAGCTGGATACCTTGGTGTTCAAAGTAATCCTGAATGTATTTGTCTTTATCTTCTTGTAAATGACACCATGTAGGGTAGCCTGAGGACTCTTGCTTAATTTTTAGAAATGTATCAATAAAATCTGTGAAAAGACCACCGTTGCTGAACGTAGCCATTTTATATTCCCACAGCTCAAACATTTCCAAAATAACATAACCTTTTTCAATCGCCTTCCTTATTTCATCCATTGTCCATGTTCTTGTCAGACTTCGTTCATTGTCACTATGTACACAACCACTAACACACTGCTCTTCTCCACAAACTCTACACAACACAAACATTAGTTTATTGTTCATTCTTGTAGGAAGAACCGGATGAAACAAGTTGCTGGGAGGTAGTACTTTACACTTTAGCAACCCGTCGACATTTAAACCACGGCTACGACAACTCTGCGTCTCCCACGTAGATTGTTGGGTGTCCTAAAGGATAATGACCGTGTTTACACACAAACGGGTAAAGCGAACACACATCAACGTACTGTATAGACTAATCGTGGTTACACTTGTGGTACAGTTTTGAGTTACCTGTACGTCCACCGAAAAAGGCATCCCGTGGGTTGAGTGGCAGAGTATGCAGCATAGGGTGTGTATCTAGGTAGTGAAGTCGTTCTTGTTCTTTGATTTCCTAAACTCGCACTGCCACAATTTCAACTATCTGGTAGTTTGTTTGGGCGAGTTTTTCCATTTAAGCTGTGTACGGTTGTAGCGCAGCTGGAGAGAGTCGGATGGGTCTTCTTTTAGAGGGTCCTCCCTCTTGTAAGGGAAACATTTGGGGCATCCGTGTAGTAGCAGCCGTGGAACTCGTATATTGTCTCTCCGTCGAAACCGTCCACCTTCATTCCCTCTACTTTAACTTCACGCTCCCTCCCTGCATGTTGGATTCTAACACCTTTTTTCTCCTCTTCCCAACATAACCACTGAAGTGCTATAGCCGATTGATTATCTACTAATCTGTATCCGTGTTTTGGTAAAAGTCCAATAGTGTTTGGTTTGAGGAATTTTCGCCGGAAAGCAAGATTACACAGCACTCGCGATAGTAACTGCCTCCAAAAAAGGGTCGACTTGGCACTGGTCCAGGAACAACGATCTGAATTTTTAAACAAGCTTGAGCGAGTATATCCACGTCCGAAATACAATATTCAATTATCTCTTTATGAAAATCAAATACATAATTGTTTTCTACTTGTTGGTTGTACCATACTTGGAATGAGTCGTGGTTCTTCTTAAACATTGAGTCGGGACAGTAGTAAGCTCTTGTCCGGCATAGGTCCTACGTAGTTCTGGTTCTGGAGGGTGTTGAACAGGTGTGGAAAGTATCCTTTTTTCTTTCAGGGCCGAGGTCAAGGCTTTGGGTAGTGCAGAGAGAGCCATGGGAAAGTAATTTAAACTGTCGATGAATCTGACATTGTCCCAACTCTAGTAGAATCACTTTGAACCTCTTGTTATTAAATTCGGGTGTGAATTTAGTTTGCTCAAGTAGGTACTTCAGGATGAACTGAAAGTCGAACCCTTGACCGTTGTGAGCGATGACGCAGAGCTTTTTAAACTTTTTCCGTTCAGTCATTACATAGTCCATAAACTGTTCAACGGGGTTGGCCTTGAAGATTCGCATACGTGTAAGACACGAAATCACTACGAAACACTTCCTCCCAAACACTTCCAGCAAAACTGTTGCGAATACACACAAGTTCACTATATGCACCTTAGCACTACTATCATTACTTAAACACTCATCCTGTCTGGTTTCTAGATCAAAGAATATGAACGCAAAATCTTCTGTTTTCGGGTTTTCCAGTATCTACACGCAATCATTAACACTGATGGTTGGGGTCTTGAAGGCATCACAAGTAGTACAAAACACTTCACCACATACATGTACAGACAAACGATCTTTCGGTCTTACAATTTTGTGACATGACTTACACAAGTGTATCCTACTACACACATCCCCTTGATGAGCGATGAAACAGCGTTGGTTCTTGAATACTCTACAGCATTTTGGACAGGTAATTCCTTCATGTTCACGTGTACACGGCGGTGAGATGGTATGGCAAGCCTGGCATATGGAGGAGCACCTGTGTTTAGCCTTATGGTCGTAGGAGTGTGCATGCTTCACAAAAATATTTACAAGCAAAAGCTGCAGTAAGACTATTAATTACATTAAAATGACCATTATTGAACAGTAGGTTAATACTGTACACTGCATCATCACTACCCCCACTAAAATACACTTCACGGCCTTTCCTATCATAATTATAAACTGTAATTTTATATTTTTTAAGATGATCCTGTAGCTTTTCAAGTTCAGCAATACCTGCCCTTTCTTCTGGAATGTCCACTCTCGCCTTGGCTAACAATTTCTTAGCCCTGTCGGTCTGCCTCATACACCTATCTTTTCTTATAGCACTGTACATGGATCTTTTTTGGCGAGCGCTTTACCTACCACAAGAGCTCTGGCAAGACACAAAATTATCTACATTATTGATACACACTATACCCTTACGTGCCATTACACTCTTCCATAAAATTATTGTAAATTCCTGGTCTCACTCTCCCTGAACCAACAGTAGATTCACTCTAGTACATTCCACTTTAAAAGTATCACTGCTTGTTATTGACTCTGCATTACTTTGTACAATACCTCCAAAAATGTTCCAATAATATCCTCATCAATTTCGGAAGCGGGTCTGAAGGCTACATACCCAGCTCTTTATTTTTGAAATTAATACTAGTTAAGGAGAACCCAAGCTGGTCAGTATCTGCAGCGCTAGATTTCATTTTATTCACAAGTTCACTGAGTCCCCGTCTGATCCAATCAATTTCAGCAACACCGGGAGGAGGTTGGTTAAACTTAAAAGTTGTTTTAGAACCGTACAATCTAAATTTCCTAACATAGTCCTCGTTAGTACCAACAATATTTACAGGATCCATTTTAAAATACAAAGATATAGACACAAAAACCAGTTAAATACGCTTAAAATAACGAAAAAGTCAATATAATAATCGAGTATAAAATATTCGACTAAAATAATCGAATAAATATAATCGACTAGAATAATCGAATGGATATAGTCAACTAAAGTAACCGAATACAACTTGTAGTTATGGTTGAGTTAGGTTATAACTAGTCATTACTCACCAAGAGCCACTTACCACTTGTTCCTAGGCACCAACTGAATTTTCCTCTCTCCTGACCCGCTTATATAGGGCTTTATGACGTCACTGCATGAGAAGCTCCGGCTCTTTAGAAAGTTTCAGAAGTTGGCGGAGAAAATGTTAGAAAAATGTGGTTTTTTGCTTATATCTCGAAAACGGTGCGTCCTAGAGCCTTGAAAATTTTTTTCGACCCCCTTTACCGTAAGACATCTCACCGAATTAGGCTATTTCCGACATATCTAGAAGAGAAAATTCCAAGAATATCGTCTCTGGACTTATCTTTACCCCCACCACTCCGAATCTAGTTTCGTTATTTACCGTCCGATTTCGCTCAAATTTGGTACACATATACAGATACGCATGCAATACAATGTATAATGTGAGTTTTCTTTGTACGATAATTAATATTGATTTTTTTTCCTTTTCAGGTGGGAGTGATGAAGAATGTATAATTTGATGTAGTAAATGTAATTTAGTAGAATTTAAATAGTAAAGTCCATTAGATACATACTGTAGTATTATTACCATCCTTCCTTATCCCCCAGCTGGCACAGAAAGTGAGGTTAGGTTAGGTTAGGTTAGGTTAGGGAAAGTGAGGTTAGGAAATTTGGCGAGAAACATGGGCGCCGCCATCTTGGATGACGTCATCAAAAAATGGACCAATCAGAGAGCTGGCCTAAAGGGGGGCCCCTTCTACTACTAATTATGTGTATTGGTAAGGGGGGGTGCATATTACAATATTAAACATAGTGTATACTGTTATCTCAGCTAAATTAACCCATTATAGTCATCAGCTTATTTTTTGTTGTTGTTATATCAAATATGAAACACTAATTTAGACAGATGTGGCTCATTTTTACTAGAATCATACTATAAAACATTTGATTTTACAGGTTGACCAATATTACTATTAATATTCTAACTGTCTTTTTTAAATATTTACAAGAAAATATAAAATTAGTTGTACTAAAATACATGCCTATATTGAAATATATATTCCAAATGTTATAAGGATTATTGGCTACAAAAAAAATATAAAATATGTAAAGATAAATATAATTTTAAGAGGATAATATACAGGGTGAATGGTACGTGGTGTTTAAAAATTTAAGGGCTTAAACTACATGCATGGGGCTACTTAAAAACACAGATTTCAGTTTTATATGCCAAATGGTTAGTGTGGTGTGTTCAAATTAAGATTTTTTTAAATCGTGGACCTAAGCATAAAAAGCTTTATTACTTACTCAAAAGATCATACTTTTTAAATTGTGACACAATTTTTTGAATCTACATTAAATTTTCAACAAGAATAATGAGTTAGTAAGATGTGTAAATTAAGGTTAGTAATTAAAATTATGCGTTGAAGTAAAAAAATCATACTTTTGTAAAATTTTAAACAATGTTTTTCGCGTGGTTACTAAATTATAGTAACGGATATAATGTGTCAAGCTATACAGAAAACTGCATAATTTGACCTTCTTTCCAGTGATATGCTTTTGTTTGTATTATCGTACAATGTTCCATTTTTTATTATTATTTGAATAGAAAGAAACACAGAGTGGTTAAAAAATTGTAAGACTATCTTACTAGCCAGCAACCAGGACTGGACATTTAAATAACGTTATGTGATTAAAAAACATTGTAAATCAGGGACGAATGGGGTTTTATCACAATCTTAGACCCGGCATACACCCCAACCTTATCAATAGTTTTGTCTGTTGTCCTTAATGGCTGGGGAATTCCACTACCTGCTTAGTTTAACAATGGTTAGTTTCTTTTAAAGCAACCTTATCACGAGGAAAACTGGAGTCCATTATCTGTTTACTCTTTAGACCGGGTCTGTATATAAGCTATTCAGTTCTGTAGCATCATAGAGTTAACTACAAGAGAATATGCAGAAATTCATTTTGTTTATGGATTTTAAAACGGCAATGCACTTGATGCGCAGAGTACAGTTTAAGGTACCCAGATCGAAAAGCTCCCAGCCTACAAGTTAGTCGAAAGTGGAAAATTTCAAAGAAAGTCTTTGAGGTAGGTCCAGTTAATTATGATGTAAGTTTTGAAGAATTGATTCTAAATACCTTTCAAGAAAACCCAGAGGGTAGTAGTAGGGCAATTGCGGCTCAAATAAATGTTTCACAGATGAAAGTAGAGGATATTCTTCATAGAAACAAGTTTCATCCATACCACTTCACGCCTGTAACTTGAAGCTCAACACTTCGCTCCTCATGTTCAGTTCTGTAGATGGTTGCTCAATAGCGATATTCAGCAATATCATTTCTTCAAAAAGATCCTTTGGACAGATGAGGCCATATTTAAAAGATAAGGAATCTTTAATACACATAATATGCATATGTGGGCGGAAGAAACCCAAGAGCAACCAAAGAACGATCTTTTCAAAGGAGACTTCACATTATGGTATGGATTGGGGTAGTAGGTGAAACGCTTATTGGCCCACATTTTTTCGAGGGAACCCTTAACGGGAAACGCTTTTTGGACTTTTTACAACACAGTCTCCCTTTGCTGCCAGACCATCTGGACCAAGAAAAAAGAGACAGTCTCATTTTAAACAAAATTGAGCTACACCGCATTTCACCGCAGAAGTGCGTCACTGGTTGACGCTCAATTATCCTACATGGATTGGACGGGGTGGGACCGTACCGTGGCCAGCTAGATCGCCGGACACAAGTCCCATGGATTTCTGTGTATGGGGATGGATGAAACAAAAGGTCTACTCTGCACCTATCAACACAGAACAAGAACTGAGGGAGAAAATAACTGTGGCTGCTGAAGTTTTGCACCAAGAAGTATCTATAAAAGTGACAGTTCAACAAATGCGCAAGAGAGCACGGGCCTGCATCAGAAACGGAGGAAGGCAGTTTGAACAACATTTGTAAATCTTATTATTTTAAGTTGACCTTTTTTCAATTACTTTTACGAATGTAATTAGTATGTCTTAATATTATGTCATATCAAAGTATTATAATCGTTCTTGTAATAAATAGTCAAAGATTCAAGTTTTCTGCAAACTGTGTTTAATTCATTGTCACCTAACGTTTTCGATGACGAAAAATAATTAAAAATATAACTATACCATTGAAAATAAAATTAAATTAGGCAGTTTTATGTATGGTTTGACACATTACGTCCGTTAGCATAATTTAGTAACTACGCGTAAAACATTGTTTAAAATTTTACAAAAATATGATTTTTTTAATTTAACGCATAGTTTTAAATACCAACCTTAGTTTACGCATCTTACTAGCTTATTATTCTTGTTGAAAATTTAATGTAGATTTCAAAAATGGTGTCACAGTTAAAAAATATGTTCTTTTGAGTAAGTAATAAAGCTTTTTTATGGTTAGGTCCAGGATTTAAAAAAAATTTATTTGAACATACCACACTTACCATTTGGCATATAAAACTGAAATTTGCGTTTTTAAGTAGCCCCAAGCATGTAGTTTAGGCCCTTAAATTTTTAAACACCACGTACCATTCACCCTTCTTAAAGCTATAGAACATTCATTTATATTTTTATCTCCCTGTTGAGTTCAGCTTATAAATTTATGCTGTATGTATGTTCTATTAAAGTTCTTGTTTACGGTATTTTTTTTAATGCAAAGTATCGTATTGCTTTGAAGTATATAGCATCAAGTTAATTGACCACCTAAAACATAAGAACATATTACAAAAATTCTAAATCTTTAAATAAAGCATTTACATTTCAAGAAAGAGATAACATTATTGGATGGCTAAAATATCACTGATCTGTAAACCACAAAGCCGTCGTGATTGTATTTGGTCTTATCCACAAAGCTTTATCCGGACAGTTCTACTGCTCATGTACATGTACAGTATAATCATCGAAACCATTCAGTAGACATTTTAGTTTTTGATATATTTATGTTTTTAAATACTTAAATTTATGACAGTCGACTTTTACAAATATATGTAAATAAAAAAATGTATTTACTCAACCAACCATTTTTAATGATAATTTTAGAGACATTCCTTATAACACTTTTATTTTCAATACCTTTAATAATTTCAACTTTTTTGTCTAACTAATTGTGTTGTATTTATAGGATTGTTTTAAGTATACAATATATTCGTTTACTGCCTACTAAAATGGATGATTTTAGTCGAAACGATTTAACGGTCTCGTTAAGCAGTACACATTTCATATTTTGTACGTTTAAAATCCCAGAAGGTCATATTTTACAGTCTCTGATCACGTTTGTGTGAAAAGTCGTTCCCTCTCCCCTCAACTGACGTACCGTACATCAAGCTGATAAATGGTCTACCTTGTTGAACCTCTTTGGAGTGCAATGATTCTTTACTCTATTTAAATACATATATTTTATTATTTTATTAGGAATAAACACATTTAAGGGGACCCCAAACGTGTAATTTTTTTTAAAATCAATTTTGAGTTTTTAATTGATTATTATTCGTCAGAATGTCCTGTTTACAGTGATATATAACACTTAATATATAAAACATTACAAATTACTTTAAAAAATGTTTTTATGTAGGCTTACATGCCTCAATCACTGATTTTCGCATTGAAAAATTATGTTCCAACACTTATTGAGCTTTGTTATAGTGCTGCTGCTTATTTTTCAGGCTTTTAACTTCTGTTTTGTTGGCAGTAGCTGACTAATGAAGTAATTGACAGAAGTGTCTGTTTGTTGTTGTTGTCTGTAAGGTTATATTTATGTTTGTTTATAATGCAAGTTCTAAAATAAGTAAAGTAGTGTTTGTATTTAGTTGAATTGTTACAAAGTGAGCTTATTTTAAAATGGGAAATAAAAAGAAGTTTGGAAGTAGGAGTTTTTTTATGTAAGAAAAGATGTAATTTAAAATGTAATTAACTAAAATGAAAACTGTTTACTTTACTGAAATATATACTATTGTGGTAGTATCTCGAAAAAAGTTCATAAAAAATTAAATAAATAGAATTACATTAGTAGGCTCTAGGTGACGACTAAATTTTAAAATTACCAGTTTATATAACATGGCTTTTTACGTCATACCTAAGATAATATGTAAAAAGTGTTGATTTTAATTAAAAGGGATTAATTATGTTCAGTGGAAATGAATTTAAAGTAAAATTATGTCTTAACCTAAACAATTGTTATGTGCTGAGTAATTGTTTTAAAAAAAAAACCAGTTATATAACAAAACGATCTCACCTCAAACGTTTTTTCAGCAAAATATAGAAACACGAACGAACATAATTTACTGAAGTTGGCAATATAAGCTTAATATTGGTTCTAAACAATCTAGTAAAACACTTCTGAGGTATATTTATACATTTAGCTTGACTTGTGTATGCAGTATTGGGTAAGACTTTTAGATATTATTGTATGTTACAAAATACGAGTATAATAACTTCAATCAAACTGAAATTTGGAAGACTAAATAATTTTTAATCAAATGAGAACTCGATATTAGCCACAAATTTATTTATATTCTTTAGAGTAAGAAACTTAAATATTTAGAATAACAAATATATTTCTGTATACCTCAAACCAGTTGTAAGGTTTATATTTACACTGAATAACTACGTGGAATCGACATTAAGTGTGCTTAGAACGCTCTTGAGGTTGGTTCTACGAACACTGAATATTGTAGTAGGCTGGTAATTGGGCGCAGAGTTTACAAACATCTGAAGCTGGATAATCCACTCTATGTACGGCTTCAATATTACGTATCTATTCATAAGTGCTCTTGTATTCAAGATTACTGAAGTTACTAATAAACACCGTGGCAGTCAAGCAACTCTATAGACATCGCTATTTGCCCTTAAAATAATAAGTTTTCAATATTATTTTATATTCAACAAATAGTCGAAGTTAAATAGTTGTCAATATTATAACAAGAATTAATAATCAATATTAATACAGTATCTGGACTTATGCAAACTGGCATGACGAACGGTTGGCCTATTTACGCAAATCATTAAATATTTAATATTATTTGAAACTATAACTGATCATTTTTATTGACAATTCCTACAATATTAAATACTTGTGTTTGCTTGTATACTTTGTCAAAATTCACTTCCCGAAGACGGTGTATACGTTTCTTGTGGTAAGAGTAATTCAAATTATCATTATTAAGTAACACAAGAAAGTAACGAAGTATATAGTAAACAGTTCGTTACCACGAAATGGGCTAACAATTTCACACAGCAAGAAAATTTGTGGTCTGTTTTGGATATTACATATCCAATTAAAATATTTGATAATATAGTACATAAATTCATATGTGTATATGATATGTCATTATTAACAAATAAATAAACATACATTTTAACAATAGGTTTCTAATAAAAACAGCCTTGGTAATCCTGATGTTATTAGAAATCTTATTGAGTGCTGTTTAGTGTCAATTTGGACGGGTCGTAACAGAATATCTAATTTTTAGCTAAATCAACGATTAAATATTTAGTTAATACTCGTACATTTTAAATGAGATTGTATGTATCAATCAATTAATATATTGTTTTTATAGATCTTTTATTTTTACATTTAAACAATTTTGGAAGATAAATAGTAAATATAAAGAAACATTTATATTTACTATTTACGCACAAACACATTTTTTATACTTTATTGTGTAACCAGCATACAATTACCATTGAATTTTTAACGTAACAAATTTGCTGTCATAATAGAAAAACGATTATTTTAATTATATTCCAATTTGTATTTTAGACTATCTATTGTTTTGTGTTGGATCCATAAACCCAGTTTGTTTGTTCTTAAAGTTAAAGATCGTCTTATTTTACCAAGCGTAATTAAGGCTGAGAAGCCCTCTCTAACACTTAACTTGGGGACCAACGGTAAAGAACGACTTCCGAACCAACACCAGTGACCAGGCAGGTGGGCTCCGTGCAAGGATGGGATCACCCGGATTTTAGTCACCCATCCAAGGGACAGGTGACCTTTCCCTATTACTCTCTTTTCTATATTACTCCTGATATCCACATCACTGTCTCCATAACAAAATGGATTATGTGATACTGTCACATAACATCAGCACACGCTGAAGTAACAAAAAGGTGAACAACTAGTATTAGGTCAAACAGTCGTCCTAATGGTTCTTTTAAACCAAGCAGGTATATAGAGAAGCACAGTCACTATAGAAAAATAATTGGTTTAAATCTATCTAATTCTATTGTCAATTATATAACATATGTTATAAAAAATGTTTAGTCATTTAAAAATTTTATGTTATTATTTTTTTACTGTTAGACCCTAATGCATTATCATTTAATAATGTAATGTAAAATATTATTGTAACATTAAGTAAAATATTCTAGACCTACTAGAGTGGTTAAGATGTTACTTTACGAGTTTGAGGAATGTGATACTTCAATACTTTAAAGATTGAAGTATGACGTTTCAGTTGATAGCTATTTGTTTGTACAGCCGAGCTCTCTTACCTATCTTGATTAATTTAAGTTAAAACTGAGTCCCTTTCGTGTTGAGTGAGTGGTCAATATTTTATATAAAATGACCAAGGTCTAAACTTCATATATCAACTGAGTTGATCGTCGGTAATATTTGAAGTCCACTCTTACCAATTATGTAAAATGTTAGTAAATAAATAAAGCAAAATAATATGACACATTTCAAAATGCTTCACGTAAGAGATCTTCATAATATTACCCGTTAAGATTGTTATATAAGGCGTTGTACTTGGATTTATTTTATATTAACAAAGCAAAATTTTAAAAAAATAAGTAAAATTTTATCAAAAGTGTAAAGGCCCTTAACAAATTAGAAAAATAGTACAACTCACCTGGATTTAGTGATATGAAATTTCCCACAAGTTTAAAGTTAAAACATCAATAAAACAAACAAGAAAAATTATTTCATGGATTTGCTAAATACAGTTTTTACAAATTATGTAAATCAACTATACTTGGTTTTAATATTTTTTAAATCAACTAGCATATAACATGCAGATCTTATAATAAAAATATAAATACCTGAAGTCTGCAATGTTTAAGACGTACTCATATATTTGCATTTTCAATTTATTTAAACAACACATGAACAAATTAAGTTTGTCTTAACAATGTAGTACTATATTCATTTAGGAAGCAAAATATTAAATATATAAAAATAGTTTTTTTTGTATTCAAAGTACTTTATTTAAATAATGCAACATATGGTCCCAACAAACTATATAATATGATTGGGTGCCCACATTAATTACAACATAACCAAATAATAAACAAAATAATATTATAAATACAGTTGTGCTAATGGCAGCTTTTTAATTAGCTATACTAACTAACTATAACATTAATTAAACAATCATTGGTTGGATAACATCAAGATTACCTCCTGACAAATGTGTATTTATCATTTAATGAATTTTAAATATTTTTACAGTAAAGTAAAACCGAAATGCTATGTTCAAATATAATTAGGCAATTTGTTTAACACATAAATAGCCTCTGACAAAAATCACTTTGGTTTAATTAAAACAATAATTCAAGAAATTCGTTTTCTAAATATATAGAGTTCTCAAAGCTGGATTTAGTATTTTTGGCATAATTAACTATGACATTTTCGTAATTTTGTAAAATGTTTATAAATATTTTATAAATGTAAATATAATCTCGGAGTATAAGTCTGTCCCAATTACAATAAAAATATAATTTTCTTAAAAACTTTGTGTACCATTTTAACCTTTCAACACATTGGAAATAATATTTTTTTTTGGGGAGGGGGGGGTTTAATGTAAGAAAAACACATACCTGGTAAACAAACACTATTTTTGGTGAATAGGCGGCGAACTCCTAATTGGCTTCCTGCTGGCACTCATCCATTACCACTTTCACTAATGTCACGAAAGGAAAACAAAGATGTCTGCCGGTGATGGCAGGGAAGCACACTCAGGTTTTATAGTAATCGTGTAAGTCGAAGGAGTTAGTACTAACATAAACATGTAATGCTAACTTACAACGTTTTTCAAATATGTTTTAAAACACATTTCTTAAATATGGTAGGGAATTATCATTAACATGTCCTAAAAAAACATAAGGGCCTTCAACATCACTATATATCACTTGGGATGCTAAACTGCTGTAGTATTATACAATATCCTTGAAGCAAATTCAACAAGAGGTATTTATTTTCACGCGATCGAATATGGTAACAATAAAATACCTTGACTTAAGTATTGACTTTTTATGCAATTAATGTTATTTAATTGCTATCTAAGAGCAATTATACCAGCATGGTTATGGGTATGCAAAAAATTAAATTACTAAATAATATAAGCAACAAGTTAATATTAGGAATGTATAGTTTCCAAATATAAACACAATACATGCAAATGAATAAAAATATACAAAATTCTTGGAAATTTTGAAATTCCCTTTGAGTGTGTATTTACTGTCAATTCATAACTAAAGATATACACATGGATTATACATCCTTTCTATGGATGCCAAAATATTTTTAGTTAAACAGCTTGAACTCGAGGGTAACTATTAGGTAAATATAATATTTAGAGGGTATAATCTACCACCGGTGTTTTTTATTTTTTAGGTATGATTAACCAAGCTAGTATTTTAAATAAAATGGTAATCACGCATTCTCTAAAAATACTATATTAACTGAAATATGTTTAGAGTTACTAAATATTTCTTTTATTTTTGTATATTTTATTTGTCTAAGACCGTACATTGAAACGTATTGCATATTGATCAACAGAGCATCATTGTACAATACATAAATAAAAAAGAGTAAATAAGCATGATGTACTCATTTTATAAATAATTTCGTAAAAATTAACGATTTTACGTTTAACAAAAAAATTTTAAATATCATTAAAAGTGCATTATCTATGCTGCCATAAAAAAAATGGTAAAACATTAACATATACAATTTACTAAACACAAGTTTCATTTCTTTAACTAAAATTATGTGGTTCCTATTATATATAGTAAATATGCGGGCAACATAAGATTCCATTTCCATATATAGATAAAGGCACGTCCTTTTATAAAATTTTTCTTGTTCAGAAACTCTTTGCGTTTTTGCAATTGGTTTATTAGTGAAGGGAAAACAAGTACTGTGATAATAAGGCTAATTATAGTCAGTATAGATCCTCATAACATTTGAGCAATACCTTTTTATTGGTGATATTATTTTAAATATCAAATATTTATAGTATGTAAAAGTGTAAACTAATATTCCAAGTATTAAGAAAGATGATGCCATTTTGTTTATAATTTTTCTTTTCTTACTGCAATATAAAACCATCGTTGTAGTTACTGTTAACTAATGTTCTTTTAGAAAAATAATTGTGACAACAAAGTCACCAAGATATAAAATTGTTTATTTATATTAGGACTGCACTACACTCATTTACCTTTAAAATAGTTATGTCCATTTTTTCTAAAAATCATCGTTACTTATAAACCTAACTAAAAGTGGCTTTTATAGGATATGTGTTAAACTGGAAAGGTGTTTTTATTATCCAAGCCAGTTCGGTAAAATTAAGTTCTATTTAATTACAGTATGGTAAAAATAAAATTAATTATAAAATATAAACTTTAAATATTCACTTATTATTCATGCCTGATTCATATTTTAAGTATTTAGTAAAGTCGAATATTTTTTTACATATAAAACCCAAAAGTAAAACTATTGGTATAATATTATACTAAATATTCATTGAAACATTGATTAACTTTTAACTGTAAATCACAAAAGAAGTTAACGTAATTCTGTCATTAACAACAATTTTATAAAATAATTAAAATGTAATAAAAACATATACAACATGCTATATTTACTATGAGAATAGAGAATTATATGAAATATAAATAAATCCTTATAACTATTACATGTTACAAATAACGTTTAATGCAAACATAAAAAATTCAAATAATGTAAAATAAGTATTTTTATAATATATTCCAATAAATAAATATTGTAACAGATTAATCTAAATGTACAACAAAACAGTTAAATATATTTTAAGAGATCGTATTCTGCTAATATTTTCATAACCACCGCTATTCGTAAAATTATTGTAAGGGGTGTTAATTAAAGGAGAGTGGCGTTGGTTTCCCTAACATCGTGTCGTCTCACACCACTCCAATTAACAGCCTAATGCAGTATTCAGTCCTTGTCTAACGTCTTTTTACCTTTTCAGAGGTGTCACACCTTTCCAACCCCTTGCAAGAGCGTCCCTCTTAACTTGTTAGCACAAGGGTGTTATTTAATTAAAGGAACGTGGTGTTGGATGTTTTGGGTTGTTATATATCCTACCCCTTTATATACAACCTAATGTATGTTCAGCCCTTGTCTAACGTCTTCTTAGCTTTTCAGAGCCCTTTTTACCTTTCCAAACCCTTGCAAGAGCGCCCCGCTTAACATGTTAGCACAAGGGTGTTACTTAATTAAAGGAACGTAATGTTGGATGTTTTGGGTTCTTATATACCCTACCCCTCTATATACGACCTAATGTATGTTCAGCGCTTGTCTAACGTCTTTTTAGCTTTTCAGAGGTGTCACACCTTTCCAAACCCTTGAAAGAGAGCCCCTCTTAACTTGTTAGCACAAGGGTGTTACTTAATTAAAGGAACGTGATGTAGGATGTTTTGGGTTCTTATATACCCTACCCCTTTATATACAACCTAATGTATGTTCAGCCCTTGTCTAACGTCTTCTTAGCCTTTCAGAGGTGTCACACCTTTCCAAACCCTTGCAAGAGAGCCCCTCTTAACTTGTTAGCACAAGGGTGTTACTTAATTAACGGAACGTGATGTTGGATGTTTTGGGTTGTTATATATCCTACCCCTTTATATACAACCTAATGTTTGTTCAGTCCTTGTCTAACGTCTTTTTAGCTTTTCAGAGGTGTCACACCTTTCCAAACCCTTGCAAGAGCGTCCCTCTTAACTTGTTAGCACAAGGGTGTAACTTAATTAAAGGAACGTGGTGTTGGATGTTTTGGGTTGTTATATACCCTACCCCTTTATATACAACCTAATGTATGTTCAGCCCTTGTCTAACGTCTTTTTAGCTTTTCAGAGGTGTCACACCTTTCCAAACCCTTGCAAGAGCGTCCCTCTTAACTTGTTAGCACAAGGGTGTAACTTAATTAAAGGAACGTGGTGTTGGATGTTTTGGGTTGTTATATACCCTACCCCTTTATATACAACTAATGTATGTTCAGTCCTTGTCTAACGTCTTCTTAGCTTTTCAGAGGTATCACACCTTTCCAAACCCTTGCAAGAGAGCCCCTCTTAACTTGTTAGCACAAGGGTGTAACTTAATTAAAGGAACGTGGTGTTGGATGTTTTGGGTTGTTATATACCCTACCCCTTTATATACAACCTAATGTATGTTCAGCCCTTGTCTAACGTCTTCTTAGCTTTTCAGAGGTGTCGCACCTTTCCAAACCCTTGCAAGAGAGCCCCTCTTAAATTGTTAGCACAAGGATGTTACTTAATTAAAGGAACTTGATGTTGGATTTTTTGGGACCTTATATACACTACCCCTCTCTATACAACCTAATGTATGTTCAGCCCTTGTCTAACGACTTTTTAGCTATTTAGTGGTGTCACAACTTTCCAACCCCTTGCAAGATAACCCCTATTAACGTTTTAGCACAATGGTTTTACTTTATTATGGGAACGTGATTTCGAATGTATATAGAGCCCTCTTATTAAGCCCCTCCTTTAACAGCATGATGTAATATTTAGTCCTTGTATAACATATTTTAAGCTTATTGGTAGTGTCACATCTTTTCAGCCCGTTGTTACACAACCACAACCCTTCCTCCCTAGTTAGAAGAACAATATTATTTCATTAATTGAGCATTTTAGGAGGTTTGGTGACTATAGACGGATTTGAAACATTTTAGACCATCTTACAGGACAACTAGAATCACGGTGTTTTGGTTTAAATATGGCAGATGTGACATGTGAACAAATCATGTTAGGGAATATAAAGAGATTTTCTTTAAATTTTGAGTTCTTTGATGTACACATTAATTTATTGGCCATTATAGAACTCTTGACAGTGACCTTAGTGTGTTTATTGATGGCTTAATAAATGACTACAACAGTATTAGCAAAAATAGAATTTGTATTCTATTAGATGATGTAAATAACGACTTATTAAAAAACTTACACATTGACTGATTTGTAATTAAATACTTTGGTGGGGGCTGGTATCTTACAAAATATCTATAAGCTGACTATCATGACTGATGACAGCTTTTATATTATCGACCACGTGTTTGTCCGTGGACATGAGTACCGGGACATGAGTGCCGTGAGGTCAGCTATTCTGCGGACCGCCGTCACCGACCACTACTCTACCGGGCTCACAGTCCTTACCCCTACACACACTGACACTACTAAATCTACTGATAACAGTCATAATTAAATTGCCTATGTCTTTGTTACTGACGTACTCATAATTTAATAGGAGCATAAAGATAATCTAAAATTATTTTGGGGAGTTATTAATGAGTTGTCAGGTAGAGTTTGCAAGGAATGTAATTTTCCTTCAGATAAAATGTTTACCAACGAACACTGTTGGTACAGATTATATAAAACCACACATAGCAAATGATTTTAACAGCTTCGTTTCGTTTGATGGCCAACATTTGGTGGGCACTATTAATGCCAGTGGCAACCCAATTGTGAATGAACTGGACTACAGTACTGTCACGAGTTTTTCACTTGACCCTGTGACTGATTTAACACAAAACGTCATATAGATTATCTACGGGGAGCATCCACTCCTGGTGATTATTGCGTCCCTACTACAATTATGATAAATAATGATATAATTTCTTTTAATCCACTTACTCACCTTATAAACCTACGCTTGCAATATGGACTTTTACTAGTATTTTTATTTATCTGCTAAAGTGTTTCCTTTGTTTGAATCTAATAATATTCAAGACTAAAATAATATCCTACAAATTTTTCCTACTCAGCGTGTTTTGTAAGATTATTTAATGAGTCGGCAAAGAATAGATAATTATCATCTTACTTTTATGAATAATGGTATTTTATGTAGTAATCAGTATAAAAATTATAATATATATATTTTCACAAAAACTTATATTAAAATCTTTGATATCAATTTGTAATATTAACAGTGACACATAACCCATTAATTACGGTATTGACCAAGACAGAACTCTTGGGGCTATTATATTTTTGGTGTATATAAATAATCTTATAGATTTAATCCATGCGGATAGCTATGTTTATTAGTACAGTAGTCGATAAATGAATTGTATTGGTGGTTTATCTTGGGGAGCAATGACATTAAAAGCATTATTTAATCTCATGATGCTTGATTAGAACACTTTTTTTATTGAATTTAAACAATAATTGCTCTTGTAAATCTATAAATACATTTTCATTGTTTAAATACTTATGCTTCACTTTAATTTTAATTTTAATGGTTAGAACATATTAATTTTAAAAAGAATAAAATAAGGAAATATATCTTTCCATTTGAAATTAGCTCATTATACACATATTTAGTCATTTATTGATTGATAATTATAACTATTTATCTATCAACCAATCCCCATTTAAGTACATAAATTCAACTATTACAATTACAAAAGCTTTAACATCATTTTGTTATAGTGACTTAGTCTGGTGACTGTCTTTTAGAATAATAATCACCAAATATCACTAGAGACAAAAAGATGAACATTAATAATATTTAAAGAACATTTGAGAGGAAATTGTTCACTACAACCTATAGCATAAATACGAAAAAGATGCTTGGTACTTGCACGTACAAAACAATAAAAGAAAATTATTACAGTTAATTAGAACAACATGAGCATTAATAAAGCAATCCTTGTAATCTTTCATAACGATTAACAAAAGTTTATAATAACACATGCCTGGAAACATCTACATCAAAATCAATTAACATCTGAATACAGCACTAATAACTTAAATTTTAAATATATTAACACTGAATGAGAAAATGTATCATAACTAATTCTATATATAGCATTAAAATATAAAAAATTAAAATAAGTATGAACAGATAATTAGTAATAATTAAAACAAAACAACAATACCAAACTATAACAATAACTAAATAAACATTGTAATAAAATAAAAGCAACAAAATAGTGTTAATGTTAGTTCTAGAATTAAACTAATACAGTTACTGTCTTCTTTTTTACATGATCTAGTTTAACCTTTTTTTTTATTTTAGTCAGTCGTATATGTCCAGAGTACACTCAGTTTCTTTTACTTGTGGTAATTAAAACTAATTCTTGGTATTATGCATTAATATTTAAACAAGGCTAATCATTTATTTATAACTTATTTTAG
This sequence comes from Stictocephala bisonia, assembly GCA_035578905.1. NCBI lineage: Eukaryota > Metazoa > Arthropoda > Insecta > Hemiptera > Membracidae > Stictocephala > Stictocephala bisonia. The sequence continues at coordinate 104,512 of JAQJVL010001803.1, forward strand.
TTTGATACACCATAAAGTATTTGAATACATTGGTTATTATTTCATATCATAAATAAACTTATTTAAAATTATGATCTATGTAAAATAATTACTCATACATAATTATGTAACCAATATTATTTAATATAACTAAAAAACAACATAAAATATTACAAACATTAACCTGTTATTATAGTATGTATGTGTCCCTTTTATCAAAGTTATTGATACTTCTTATATAAATCGTATTTTTAAGATATTCTGATCTTGTAACAATTAAAACGTGTTTTGTGATATATCCAAATACATGTACCCTAATGTTGAACACCCATACACATACAGTGGCATTAACCCACCCGACCACCCATACACGTACAGTGGCATAGTATTCAGAGAGTGAATAATGAAAAACAAATCAATTTCCATACCCAATAATAATTTACAAATTCTTGTTTACATTTATTATAGATATTTTAATTCAAAAGTAACCTCTTAGAATTCAAAAACTTTAATGAAAATACGTTTTTATAAAATAATAAAAGATATATACTATCAATACAGAAGAAACAATATTGGCAATTCAGTTAAGTATACCCATATCGTAGAATTATATACACCAAAGCTCATAAACTTGAAAAGTTCATATCCCGGTACATTGAAAGGAATAATAATACATTTAAAATATATATTTTACAATTTCGTAACACAAGACTACATACATTGTAAGGATGGGAAACAACTTTCTCTGATTTTTCACCGTCTGAGTTTGCTAACGCTAAATACCCGGCATACCTTCCTAAAATGCAAAACCGTGTTGGAGACACATTTCCTAAGTATTGCGTTTTGGAAGTTTCAACTTCCCCTACAGGCATCGGACAACTTTTGCAGACTGTCTCTGCTACAACTGTGCTTTTATCAGCTTAGTTTGGTGAAATCGTATGGTAAGGGTTTTCTCAAATCGTAATGCGTTAGAGAAGTCCATAAAGTGTTGTAATCATTTATCACTGAGCCTTAGTAGCAATATACACGTTTTATTCTACTTGGATGTTTGTCTACTGTTTGTATGATGGTTGGCACTGCTTAAGGTAACCTAATCTTTGCAGTAGTACATTTTTATATTAAATATAAAATACGTGAACTTTTTAAGCTCATGGAATGTTGAAAACGTGAAACAATAATATTTATTCATGTATGATAAACTGTTATGTATGATAATGGTAACATTTACGGTTTGGTCCATTTGTAGTTCTGTGCCATATCATCAGGGCGAATCAGAGTACTAAAGTACCTGAGAAAAATAATTTTTGTAACAAATATCGTATACATATATAATGTAATCCACTTTAACAATATACTAAGGCAGATAATAATTTATTTATTTTGTCTATTTTAAACGCTAGGAAATGTTACTTGCTGCAAATATAGCTTTAAAAAATAAAAGTCCTATCATGAAGTTCAGGTACAACGAAGGAATTTTTGTATGATATTTTCTATCTTATAAAAGACTTTCTGTTAAATAACGTACTTTTATTCTTGTAAGTTTTGGGATTTAAGTTTCTAATTGAAACACTCTCAATGTATTGGATAATTATTACAAGAAATATTACTGGGTATTCTCAGTACAGGTTAAGTGCAATTTTACTTTTGTGAAGCAGATAAAATAACTTCTTTTGATGTATGTACTATTATTGAGAGTTGTCTTACCCTTGTTTTTAAACTTTTATGATTTAATAGTTGAAATAAAGTATTCTAACACACATACATTACCTACATACATTACCTACTCTAATCACATACATTACACATACACATACATTAACCTAGTAAATGGTTAGTATCTCCATTCAACAGTTATATTTTACTATTAATACTTAGAAAAATATAGATTTAAATACATTAGTGCTAAAAATATGTACATTAAACATTTAATCAATCCGTTCATACTTTGAAACAACAATCCCACAAACTCTCACATTATCTGGAGGGTAAGCCTTTGAGAGATTACACTCAAATGTAGTTCTTTGAAAAGAAGATGTTTGGAATGAAAGCACAAGGAGAATGCCATCTTTATCATCCTCATCTCTAATGCAGGCTGTGTAAATGTGCCCATTGTAGCTGGAGTGAAAAGGCGAAAGAAAGAGGTTTCGTTGTACAAATGATGCACTTTCACTGGAACGTTACATAACAGTTTCGACTACATTTCCTAAAAGAACTATTTTGGAATAGGAATTGCAACTACAAAACACCACTAAAAAACATCATAGGTTCTAACATAACTCTATATAACACATTTTAATCTCTTTTTTTAAGCACATGGTAATATTTGTCAGTACATCTTATAAACTATAATAATTATAAAAAAAAAAAACATGAAATAGAACATTGATTATCCTATTAGGTAAAACATCCTAAATATATTCTGAAAAATATTTTAATTGCCAAATAATATCATAATGTTGGAGAAAAATTTACTACCTAACAATATTTTAGTTTTAAGTTGTTGGTTATAATAGAAAATAGAGTAAAACAAAAATCAACTGTAAAAATCCATTTTATTTTCCCTCTTTAACAAATTATTGAAGAAACAACCCTAAAATGTATAGATTTATAAAAGAACACAATAAAACTGTTGTGGTTTTCTCGTGAAACATGTTTTGTGGTCATCTCAGCTGAATTTATAACAAAACTGATATTATTCAACTTGGCACAATTTAATTGTTTTTATTTAAAGTTTATAAGATCATATACAAATATACCATTTTATATTAATGAATTTATGTTATTTATAAAGGACTCCAGTTAAGATACGTAGTAAAACAACTAATTAGATTAACTTGTATATAATTATTTGTTTTACTTAAAATACACACTAAAAATGATGCAATTAGCTTGTTTCGTGTTTTTAATTAAAATTATTATATTTATGCATATTATTTAGAACCATAATTAAGTAACACCCCATGATTGAATTAACAGGACTTGGGTAGTAATTTTAAATCAATATATAAATATTTCTTATCGCTTAAAATAGTGAAATAATAAAACTTCGGCAAAAAATTTTTATAAACCTAGTATACTTATTGCCACTGGCTCCTTGACATTAAATATTGATTATGGAAATCATATTGCAAAGCATATATTTACATGAAAATTTAATGAGATACATATGAAATACACATATATTTAAAAATTACGATTGCCCTCTGGTTAGTTCCTGAAAATCAATGTAAGCTATTTGTATATATTGTATTATAAACTTCTACTAAAGCATAAATATGAACATTTTAATATAAATCTTACTTAGCTTGGAATGTACATAAACTTTAACTAAACAGGATTAATGTACAATAAGTTATGATCTAAATTTAGTTTCTTTATAAAATAAAGAATTATTATACTTTAGTTTTCAATTGTGAATAGTAATTTTAAAAGAAACTTTGCTTTCACAGAACTTTTTCCCACTTTATGTTTTACCTAGTTAGTTTAAAGTAAAATTTATCTGGAGTAAGGCAGGCACTATAATAAAGATATATTTCAGTTGAACAATGTATATCTCTTTTCCTTCTTTTTTTGAGTCAGAGGATAACGCTCTCTTAAAATTGATAAACTAGTTCAAACAACTTTGTTTCTAACTTTAAAGGATATTAATCTCTTAAATTGTAGTAGCGTTATTTCTTATTTTCTTAGAAAATAATTATATATCACTGGATATAAAAAACTAATACTTACATTTTTAAATTGTTAAAAATCAAATCAATATTACTGTAGGTTACGTATAGTCATAAATAAGATGCATTCTTAGAGTATATTATGGTTAATAATTTATTTCATTATATTAATTACTTCTGTTTTTTTTTCAAAGAATTATTTAACTGTTAAATAATTTATTTATTTATTGGTATATTAATCTACTTATTTATTAACTGATTTGAAATGTACAGTTTAAGCAAATTTAAAAAAAAGAAACAACAATAGATTTGGAAGAATTACATTTGAATTTAGATGGGAACTCGCACACTTTCTGTAGTTAGAAAACCTTTCATAATTTTATCAATACAAATGAACTAACAACTTATTTAAACGTTGTATCTGTCAACATAAGGAGTTTAAGAAAACACTGGGACTTCCTTATAGTATGTATAGAGTATATTATACTAAGCTATTATTAGATAGTATGAAAAATTCTAGAAAATCTTGGACTTTCATGAATGAAGCTATTAATAAAAAGATAAGGCCTACTGTGATTGAGACAATAAAGCATAATTTGAGTATTGAGCATGATGATGACATTTATGATTTGTCAAATGATTTTAATGATAACTTTTACAATATTACTCAAAATATAATTACAGAAATGTTTGGGGAGAAATGTAATTTAGAATCAAACTTTAATGGAGGGAATTACAATATAGGGGAAAAAGTTAGTATGTATCTCAACTCAATAAATGAAAAACTACTTTTAAGAATACTTGACAAAATAAATGTAAAATCTTCAGCAGGCCCAGATGGTATTAGGCCAATAGACGTTAAGAATAATATTAGATATTTAAAATTAGTATTACAGCATTTGATCAGAAGAATTATGTGTACAGGTATTATACCAAATGATATGAAAGTGACTTGTATTTGGCCTTTTTACAAGAAAGGTAGAGTTAAAGAATTTTACTCATATAGGCCAATAGGAGCTATCTCCATCATCAGTAAAATCTTAGAATTATTAACGATCAACTCACAAAATATTTAACTGAAAATGAAATAATTAGTAAAACACAATTTGGTTTTGTTCAAGGAAAATAAACTACTGATTTGCTTGATGTCATGACTAATGATATCAATAGTGGCCTTCATGAAAATAAATATGGTATTGCTGTAGCTATGGACCCCACTAAGGCATTTGATCTTGAAAATTATGAAATAATGTTGAAATAATTAGAAAATATTGGTATTTGTGGTCCTTTAATGTCAATGTTTAAGAGTTATTTTTAAAATGGGCAAATACGTACCTCTATAGGAAATATTTTAAGTGATAGTCATGAACAGATTTGTGGCATAATTCAAGGAAGTATTATATCTCCAACCTTGTTTAACATATATGTCAATGACTTGCCTTACTTAAAAGTGATAAGCAAATTATTACAATATGCTGGTGACAATGTTTTGTACATAGTTTACACTGATCTTGTCAAAGGAATTGCTATGTTATAAAAGGATTTAAATATAGTCGTAAAATATCTTTTTAATAATTGTATAAAAATAAATTCAATTAAAACTACGGCAATTATTTTTAAAAATCCTAGAATAAATAATAGAGTTAATCCAGATGTATGCAAGTCAGTTTGTCATAATCATCAATGCTTTCAGGTTCCAAACAGATGTAATTTCAATGGAACATACCCACTTGTATTTTATTCTGAATTAAAACATTTAGGTATCATGCTTGATAAACATATGAGGTATAGTTCTCATGTCAATTATGTGACCAAAAATTACATGTTATTCTTTTTAAATGAAAGAAAATTAGTACATATTTTCTATTAAGTATAAAAAGAATGATTTACTTTTCAATGGTAAAACGTATTTTGAAACAAAGAAGGTAAATAAGACACAAAGAGATACTCACTAAATACTATACTTATATGCTGTAATTAGTGCATAGAACACAGAACATGTCAGAAAACATTAAGGATCGTAAGTCTGTACAGGAAGACAGTTAGAAACAAACTAATACATATACAAGTACTAAGGTGATTCTCCAATCTTATCAATATCACTTCTGTTTATGTAAACTATTTGTTATTATCGCAATTATCTGCTAATTGCTATATGTTATTTTTCTATTTATCGTGTAGTTATTGATTGTATAGAATCTATTATTGGTACATAACACTATGTTTTTTGAGTTTTCATATTTTACTAACCATATAAACTTAACCTATTTATTATTTATTCATATGCTATAGTTTTGAATTTTGATAACTATTGGTCATGTTCCGTTAAATTTTAGTTTTAAGAAATATATACTATTAATTTGTACAGGAATCAGAAAATGTTATAATACTAGATCTTCACTCAAATAGCTGTTTTGCTAGATTGATAATTATAGTAAAACTGCTTTTTGTAATCTGTATATTGTATTTATAAAATAAATAAATGAAAATGAAATACCAGTGGAATGGTTAGCATTTTTAAGTACAGTACAATAATTAAGTACAAAAAAATATCATATCATAATAAATAAAATAGTAGGTAGATCATTAGTATGATATAGTGTAAATAAATGACCCGTTATATAACATATTATAATTTTCAATTAATTACAGCTCCAAGTGTTTGATGTATATTAGTTATGTATTAAACATTTCATAACAAAACACTTCATTTTAATAATATTTGTAAATACGGCTTTTTGTAAAACAAAAAGATTGCTAACTGTTCAAATTCAATTATAAGCATAATTAAATTCTGTATTGCAGTTGACAATTCTAACATTGTACTGCATGCGTCATTAATTTGTTAATAGGTTGTACTCTCATTTATTCAACTCTCAAACTTTATTCACCTTCATTCACACATTCAAAAGGTGCCTGTAGCACTGTTTGAGTAGTCACGCTGATTAGACATTGACATCACACGTGTGCTTCAATTACAATCCCAGTAAAACCCTTGCCACCTCAGACTCGTCCACACTGGTGAGCCCCATAGAAGATGGTGGGAAATTTCGAAATTTAAAATTTGGTTGATGGTTAATTTTAGTGTCAGTAAGAATAGTGACAGATGCGAAAATATATTAAGTTATGTAGCTACTATTTCAGGGTCTTGGATGTATTTACCATCGACATCAATTTGGATTTATTTAGAAGAATTTGTAATTAACTGTTTAGATATGGAATTAATTACATTCCATGATTTATTCCACAAGTGTATGGTGTTTTTAATGTATTTTCAATGTCATAAGCTTTTATGATTTTTTATAAAAAATATTTCAATACTTTTTTTTAAACTTAAGCTGCTCTCTAGGTTTAAGAATACACTGCGTAATCCACGTATCTTATTTCTTATGCATATTTTACTAGTCGCTCTGAAGGAACAAGATAGGTCAACATAATATCCAAAGCAGTTAATAATTTAATTATAAACATCTTCCCCCTCAAAGAATGACCAATATTAATTTTTGAGGTATTTAGAATATTTCTTAGGTGTTTATCTCTTTTTTTACTTGAGGGTTCTGTCTGCAGGGCCTACAATGATTACCTCCTGTGCGAAGTGGTCAGAGTGGCACTATTCAATCAACTGAAGTTGAATTTATGTTGGTTTTTTTCAATGGCTTTTTCAATTTTTCAATGGCTATGCTCGTTGTAGCAGTTATTCACGTTGTTGAATTGAGAAACCACTCCAAGCCGAAGGAATTTTAAATATCCCGTAACCGCTGAGAGAGAGGGGGGTTAATGTGGTCTAAAACATTGATTTTACCTATTTAGATTAATTTCTTTGAGCGTGTATTAAGAGATTGGAGAAAATCTTCAAATGAAAAAGAATAATACAAAAACTGCAGCATCCCCATTGGGATCTGTTCACACAAATTAAACTTATTCAAGCAAATATTTTGGAATAAATGTCCACGCCCCTGAACTCCAGATGTAGTTCAAAACCACAAATGAGCTCAGCATATTAGAATTTGATATTTGACTGTACAAAAGATGCCACCCCCCCCTCTAGACGATGTTCGGTAACAATTGTTTGCCAATCCATAATTTTTTATCTTAAAAATACCCACTGTGTCCGGAGTGAAACTGTGTTCGAAAACGACAAACACAACCGGTTGTAGCTCCTCATATAGAAGTGACAGCTCTTTGGCCTTCTTAGTTGTAAACTGTTGATTCTGATGAATGAGCTTCGTTAACTCTTGGTGTTGCAAATGTTTTTGTGGAAAATAATAATTAATCAATTGTACTTTATTTTACTATATTTAAAAAATGTATTATTTCTTTATTTTAAATTTTACAATTTAAACATAAATATTTCTAAAATCATTATTTTTAACATTGTAATATTAAATACAGTTTTAATAATGTTCTTATTACATTACTACAAAGTATATAAAACGTAAATCTTTTGCTGTTTTGTTTTGTAACATTTTTTATATATTCGTAATTACAATTTATGAAGTGCTGTTTGTTATTTCTGTCATCAATTCCTGAAGATTATCTTGTTCGCTAGAAGATATTTCATTTAATTGTATTGGCTGAGTGTTGTTAATAAAGTTATATTCTGTATAGTTACCATACGATATGTCTAGTGTAGAGCTTGTTGAAATAAAATTATCTTGAATGTCTATATTATTAACATGTTACATACACAGAATGTAATCTGTCATGCGGTTTATATAGCCACATATTTTTAACAATGGATTATGTTAGATTAAAGAAAATAAAAAAATTAGATTTTAATTAACCAACGTCAATATTAATAGATGGTTTTACTTTAATATTTATATATCTGTGGAATTACTTAAGTGAGTAACAAAACAAATTGTAGAACATTAAGAACTTGTCTCCTCTTCTGAAGTGCTCCCAGAATTCTTTGTTTGTTCAAATTTTTAATATATTGTAACTTGTGTTTCTTTAAAACCTGTTTATTTTTTTAAATGCTTATTATATTTTATTGCATTATAATATATTGTGTTCCTTTAAATTCACATTTTTTCCTATAAGTTGTTGAAACAAATTATCAGAGTTTTTATTGTGTTATATAATTTTCTTTCAAAGTCATAATTGTTACTCGTTTTGATGTCTAAACAGAGTATGAAAACCACTTTAGCTAATTGCGCTTTATTTATAAAAACACATTTATTAAACGAAAATAAGCGCCATTTTGTTATTTAATCTTTTATAAAATGTCTTAGACGAACAATAGTTGAATAGGCGATAGTGATATATGCGATTTTCGATTATTAGATTGTTAGTAATTTAAACTGAAAATTAATGTTATAATTTTGACTGAAGATTATAATTTTACACAATAATTTGTACAAAGCTTTTTTATTTAAAACCAATACACAACAGTTGTTGTAACATGTGACGGACAATTATATTTATATGTTTACTAATACAACATTTATTTAAAACTTTAGAATTAAAATAATGTTATTGTGATATCAAACACTGTAGAAAACACCAGCTGTTATATATCCTTATTTTAAAATTATGTTCTCAGAATTATCTGATATTCTGTGATTCTGATACTTTGATAGTCTGATTCTAACATTGTCGTGGTATCATCTGTAAGACTAAAGTAGTAGAAACGCAACTTAAATTTGTCAATTACTAATAAACGACTTACTGTGGTCTTAGCTAACAAATTAATTAGTTATCCAGTCTTCGAAATAATTTAATATTTTTTTTATCACAGTTATTGTATTTTTATTTACGTCTATGTGTAAACTTAATTATTTTGTAAGTATATTATTGTCCAGTATAGAAAAAAACTCTTCATAAATAATCGTCTCTTCAGTTCTTTAGTATAGTTTCGTTTGGGGGTTTAAGAAAGATGCAAAACATATTCTGTCATATAACTTGTAAAATAGTGTAATTAAAGAAATAAAGAAATAAAGAAGAACTGTAATTACAACTATACTAATATTTACAGTTTAAAAAATTTTTATTAGTACTTTATTATGTATTTTAATTTTAAATTAAATATTTTGTAAAACAAAATTAAATGTATGAGACTTTATTGTTGTATACATTTTAGAACATTTTTAGCTAAAAAAAATATTTTCTGAACCAGAGCTTGAAACCTAAAATTACCATTTCACTTTGGAAAAAAATGAATATTTGACTCCTACCAAGTCACAGAATATTGTACATACCACACTATTTTCATAAATCAAGGTTGAGTCGGCTTGAGTATAACAAGAGGTTGTGGGTGTAACGGCTAAGTTACAAAAAACCTGCCTGACAAAGACCATATACAGTTGTAAACCTATAATAGGATATATACAAGACAAAACAATAGTCCTTTGAAACCAAAAAGTCACTTCCTATACTAACACATTCCTAAAACGAGTTTATTTCAGTGAAACGAAAGGTTAAATTATTGTGACACGACTAAGGACCAACACGTTTATCAGACAAGGACAGAACACAGCTTTAGTATTTTAACTAGAGATATGTAAAACGCAAAAAAAAACTACATCCTAAATATTTATTTCCATATCCTAGCAAGTTAAGTGATGTTGAGTGAAAAAAGTAGTTGAAGAGCGCTGGAACCACTAAGACACAAAAAAGTCGTTAGGCAAGGACTAAATACTGCACCAAGCTGTATATTTGGGGGGGAGGGGCTGTAAGATGCAAGAATATAAAAAACAAATTTCCTTAATGAAATAACACCCTTCTCCCAACAAACTAAGTGAGATTGTGTAAAACTAAGGGTTGGAGATGTGTTGAACCTCAAAGAGGCTACAACGACGTTAGACAAGGACTGAATACTGCGTTAGGCTTTTAATTGGAGGAATGTAAAACGACACGAGGCCAGAGAACCTGACTCCATAATCTTTTAAATAACACCATATAATAAGCATTACCTATAATTATCATAAGTGATAATTGTTATGTTTACCTAAATATTAACAGTACAAGTAAACGTCACACAATACAAATGTATTACAATATAAGCACAAAATGCACAAATATATTACAATACAAGTACAAAATGCACAAATATTATGGTGATCGATTTCTTTGAAACACGCTCACCTTCCTCAGACCATAGGGATTCACAAAGGAATCCCTCTTTCTTCTTTTATTCTTTTATCTAAATGTTTTGTTTGTCTTAACCCAAGGAATGACCTCCAGAAGTTTGGCTGGTTACTTACGGGACACCCTGTATAGAAAAACGAAATGTAATACTCCAATATCTTACCATTTTTGGCATGCCAATTCAATTTTTTATTATTAGCAAAAAAATCAGCTTTACTGTGATGTGCAACCATTTTTGGCATGCCAATTCAATTTTTTATTATTAGCAAAAAAATCAGCTTTACTGTGATGTGCAACATGACTACATTTATGAATATTTTTATGTTGGTACTTAAACAAGAATTTTGGAAAATCCTATAAATAATCAGTTTTGGTTGCAATAGGCGTCATGTTGTAAGTCAATTGTAAGGTTTCAGTTTAAGACAAACAAAGTCTTAAATAAAAGAAAATTCTTTTATCTATACCTCTCGTGGTTATAAAAAAATAAGCGGAAATGCGTTTTTAACGTTATTTCCCAAATGTTTTACATTGCATTTGACACTAAACTTCAAAGCTGAATTATGTGAGGTCAATCCTCAAATATTAACACAAAATAAAATCACAAAATATTAAGAGTGAAATCTTGATAAGTTAAATATTTAGAATAACCTCTACGTTGACGACAGAAAATAAAATAACATCTGTGTACCCTAATAAATTAAATAAGAAAGGTTAACTTTTTTATTAAGTGTCATTTTGTAATATTTTTAGTTCAATCAAATATTGAATAATAAAAAACATATTTTTAATGTAACTGTTTTGCACTAAACAAAGATATTCGTTTCCAAATGTATGAAACATCCTTTAAACAAATGTAGTGTGACATTCATGAAAAGCAACTGATTATTTTTGTTAAAATAGTCTACTTAATTTAAAATTCAAAACATAAGTTAATAAAAGATAAAAATTTACTTAAGTATCTTATAGTTAATACGGTATTTAATGCATTAGCTTGGTTAACTGTTCGTAGTTAAAAATTGTGTCTAAGACATTCCAGAAGAAGTCAAAACCCTCTTAATATATTGCGAACTGTATAAAAAAACTAAAAACTAATATACTAACTTTACTGCCCATATTATTGGAGTATTTGTTACTATTTTAAAGTCTAAAACTAGATTTATCCACAAAGATCGAAACCATTTAAGCTATCTTCGAACTCGTAGAATATACTTAATAACATTCTTTGTCATCTGTCCTCCTCTGTCCACCTGAGGATTATTTAGCCTTGACTACATCGGATCATTAAACTCATAAAAAGCACATTAATGAACAATACTTATACAGTAAATAATGAAAGGAATATTTTATTATATGATTATTATTAATTGTAATTCACTTGCAATGTGCTTACAAATAACTTTATCCCATATTATTTGGTAATTTAAATCCCTAGTATGCCACTAGAATTATTAGAAGTATAACACTATTGATAATGAAATAATAATAAATTTACTACTTGTTATTTATGAAGTACATTTATATTTTTGTAAAAATTTTGTATGTGCTACGTATTCCACCAGGTAAAAATGAATTTAAGTGTTTTAAACCACTTTAGAATCACGAGTAATATTAGATAGGATGTTAAAAGCCCTTACGTTTTTAAGCTAATGAATTTTCACTAACATAAAAACAATAAATTATAGTGATGTAATTGTACTTACATATTACACAGTTACAAAATACAGTTAAATGTAATTATTTTACTAACTAAAAAGACCAGTAATTAGCAATTCTAAAACTTTCCATTCGACATCAAAATTACTTTTTAGTCTGAAGAATAGTAATGTGTTTCATTGACATTGATGTTTAAATAAAACACAAATATAATACAATATACTTACAACACTATACAAATATCCATGTATATCTCTAGTAAACAAAATGTTTAACTTCTTGGAGAGGTTATGTGTTCATCGGTCAACTACACTACACTTGTACTCGTAATAAAACTGCTATATTTGAACACCAGTTTCCTTCTGCTACCACGTAACCTGGTGTTAAATATACTAGGAACATAAAAACAATTAAATTAAAACCTGACAGTTGATGTTTTTCATTTTGTATGAAATACAATGTAGGGTTAGAATCACAAATTCTGTTACAATATATTAATTTTGACGTCCAATATAATTGGAGTTTTTTTTGAAAGGTTGATATATAGCATTGTTAAATAACAATTTTAACAATTTGTAAATACAAATCTACAATTATTTATATTCTTTACAGAACTAAACCATTAAGGCTATCTTTGAGCTCATAGAATTTACTTTTTCCTGTATCTTAATTCTAAACATCTTAAGACTATGTGAATAAATATGGTGGACTACATAAATCTAGTCCTAGACTAAATGTGATCCAATATTATACAGTAATTCACCGAATATTGCATAAATATCGTTAAATTGGTTTAAAATATATAAAACATTTAGCTTTGATATTGAACATTTTTGTTACCTGCTTGGAGAGGGATTACCTAAGAGGTATCAACAGTTTTCTGTAATTGAATATATACTTTAATTGTACAACTAAGGTTTATTTTACTATACTATAGTGACTATTTAGTTAATATTAAAAAAAAATAAAGAAAGATAATTTTCTTTACAAATAATAATTTTAGTTCAAACTATATTACTGGACATTATTATGAATCAAAAAGGATCGCTTAGTTCTCTTTTGATCCGCTTAGTTGATCAATCAAGAACAGTTTGTTACCAATATTTCCGTAAACGTATATATTGAATATCAATAAGTAATTGGATTTTTTTGGTCCTTTTAAATGTATGGCAATAGATTTTAAAGCTTTGCTTATATTAATTTTAAACTTTGATTATACATCAAGTTTACATGGCGTTTCGTACATTTGTAAGTTATGAAATTCTTATCCCCTATTATAAAATGTAATTACTGTGTAAGGAAAGTGTATTATGTGTATATATTAAACTACATAACTTCAACCATTAAATGTAATATAGCTGTGTTTAGTTTAGTTTCTGTGTGTATAAAGTAATTGACATAAATAGTGTTAGTGTAATCTTTTACGTTTATTTATTTGATTTAACAACAGTAAAGATTTGAAAATAATGATTTTTTAATAATTTGAAAATAAATTAATACATAGCGTTAGGGAATCAGGGTGTTATTCTGGTGAGTGAAGTACCTCGTCAATCTCTACTTAGAGTGTTACTGACCATCAAGGGATGCGATAGAATACAATATCAGCTCCTCTGAATTGGAAAGTTGTTTTCAACGAGCTTTCAAAGGATAATACTTGTCGATATCGGAGATCTATCTAACAATTCTAGAACATAAATGTAAGATGAAAGTTATTTTACCTAACTGTATTTTACTAACATATTACTCAAAGGTAACTAGGCCTAATTCAGTTATGAACTTTGTAATGTTAAAAAAATATGTCTACTGATAATAATCTAGTAAATATATTTTAAAAAAAATTTGTAAGTGCAATTTTGAAAGAAATTACATAAATTGTTAAAGTATATGGTAGTAGTTTTTAATTTGTGCACTGGTAAAATAAATTACTTTATTAAAATTTAGATAGAAATATCGAAAATTCAAACGTTCTTATATGTATCATAAATATCTGACACGTTGTCTACGTATTCTAAATAGCACAATATAATAACTATGCCCCTTAGTTATTTGCTTGAGTGCCTTTTGTTTGCAATTAAATGTGAAAAGAGAATAGGAAATGTATTTATATAGAGTATCATTATAAGATGTAGTTTATAAAATAATATTTGTTGTAGTTAAGACCATAATAGTTTTCCCCTTATGCAATTATCAAAAAAAATTAAACACAACAACTAAAATGCCAGTGTTAATTTTGTCTTAATTTCAACTCCAGTTTTGACAAATAAAAATAATAAGGAAACAATGTTTGTAACTATTTTTAAATAAAACATTTACGATGAGGTATGATTTTTGTCAGATATTATTATTATTATTATTATTATATTATTATTATTATTATTATATATTATTATTATTATTATATTATATTATTATATATATATATATATATATATATATATATATACTCCAAAAACATATATATATATATATATATATACAAAAACAGACACATATATATATATATATATATATATATATATATATATATATATATATATATGTCTGTGTGCACGCGTATGTGTGTGTGTGTGTGTGTGTGTGTGTGTGTGTGTGTGTGTGTGTGTGTGTGTGTGTGTGTGTGTGTGTGTGTGTGTGTGTGTGTGTGTGTGTGTGTGTGTGTGTGTGTGTGTGTTTGTGTTTACTGAAGTATATGTAAGTATACGAAATGTATACTTAGATATGAACATATCATGTAAAAATAACTTAAATATCTTCCTCGGTTCAAGATAATTAGCTATTTTCAACGAACACATCGCCATTTATTATTTGTATTTAAAGAAAACCATATACATTGCTATTAAACTTTTTATTTATGGAACTGTAGTAAGGCAAGTAATTACTTATATGACTATATGATTCTATTTTAATTAAATATAATTTGTTAATTAGTACATAACTCTATATGTGCTTGGATTTAAGTAGTACATACACTGTTTATGTTAGGTATTAGTGATATTTTGAATATTCTGTCAAAATGTACAGTTATACTAGGTTAGGAGATGATAAATATGACTTTTTGTAGAATGTTTCATAACTACACGAATTGTTCTAGTATGCATAAAACGGAATCAATATTACAAAAATGAATGTTAAACTGTAAAACTGTTTATGAATTTCTAGAAGTAATAATTCATACTATACCATCCCTATATTAATTAAAATACTTGATGCAACCCTAATCATTCAAAACAAGCCTAGCCAATACTATAAGTAACTATTTTAACTAGGGGATAGTTTTTTTCGTTGGACGCAATCATCAAAAAATATAGGCAAATATAGCTTTCAAGTGAGTGTGATGAGTGTATACGAGCGAATTTAGTCATTGTTACAAACTAAGGACGACAACTCCTTAAAAGTACAAATAATTAAAATTCTAATGACAAAAACTTATGAATTCAATGTTATAACAACTAAAATATGATAAAATATTATTTCATTTATCAGATGTGTACAGAACCTAATTACAAAAATGTTTTCCATGAAACATTAAAGTTAGTTGTACGAGTTTGAGCAGACACAGTTTTATTTGTCACCAAAGTGGGTTGCTCAGAAACTAGGACAATTACATTGATGAAGACAGGTCAAAGATGTAATATAAGGTAAAGGCATAACATAGAGTCTTAAAATACTCATCGGTTTGAGGGATATAGAACATCTGTTTTATAATTCTTTCAATATGTATTATACATTACTAAATAATTATTTATAATATTAAATCGTCAAAATAAAACATAGGTATAATACTTGAGCAATGTCACTAATAAATATAATTGGAGTTCATACAACAATTATTTGTAAAGTAACTATAATTTAGGATTTTATGCAATAAAACATTTCTCTTTTGATGATCCAACTTAAATGTATTTTAATGTTAGATAAAGTTGAGAATATATGTATTTATGCAACATTATTGGTAAGATAATCAGTAAATAACTTTCACAATTAATTAATTCCACAAACAATTTGTTTTACAGTTTAAAAAAAATATATTTTTACATTTTGTTGGATTTTAATAGGTTTAATGTGTTCAACTTTGGACTGGCCTGCTTTTTTAATATTTTTATTGGCACTGAGTAGCTCAGTTTAAAATAAGAGGGATATATAAACTATGACAAGTGTTAAGGAAAGCACATATATTGTTAGATGCACCTGTAAATACCACAAACATGAGAGTTAAGAACTACAAACAAATTCAGCATTTATATATACTTTGAAATAAGCTTTCTGAAAAATAAATACATATTAGGGAATACATCTGCACGCTTCGCGTGCCAACCCTAACGTGTCAGTCAACCGGTCTCGGGCTGTGTACTTTCACTACACTTAATAGCAGGTTAACAATATAACGTAAAATAACAATATTAAATTTATTTACAGTATTTCAGTCACTTGAATTGCGTTGCTTGAATTTATTAGTTTAATCACCTAACTATTGTATTTCTTAGCCTCTTTTAAATGTGTTCATTTCATTGCTTTTGTTTAAAACCTTAAGATTAGTTAAATAACTAAAATAACTTTATTAGATTACACTTTAAACCTTCAAGTTCAGTATATCAGACTCCTATAATCGTATACGAATAAAAATATTGCCTTACATCCTTCCCTGGTTATTCACTATGAAAAATGTTACCTCCTCACTATTACAAACACCATTGCTTACATTCTAACAGCTGTTAAAACTTGTTGGAAATCATAATTTGCATTTGAACAGCTGCTCGGTACGATTTATTTAAATCCCCAAGTTATTCATATAGCCGAAAAATGTACTTTGAGGACTTCCCACCACCTTCAGGGTGAAAATATTGAAAAATAAGACCTTATTGCACAACTACGAATATAGGAAATTTTTTTTAAGTCTCAATCGTTTCCATTTCTCAAAAAATACGAGAGGAGTTGCGTTGACGAAAAAGTCTTGACATATTATATATAAGGATCATCCAATCAATCAAAAGGAAATAATATAAAATATTAGGGCCTACTTAATGATTATAAGTTTTTTTTTTACTTTCTGTCAGTTAAAAGAATACTAAACGTAGTATTTTTATACTAGTGGCTAATAAAACACTATACAAAACAAATAAATACGGGGAGAGCACTCTACCTGGTGAATGAACGGATAACGTAGTAATTTGTTTACTAACGATTTTTCTGCAATATATGAGTATTAGCCTTTTAAAGAACATTAGTGAATTGAACAGACTCTTAACACGTTCAATTAGAAAACAACTATTTAATGTAACTCTATATGTTTTTATAATATTTTGAAAAAAAATCCAATTATATTAATCATATACAAATATTTATGGCTGTGTTGTGTTTTTGAATACAATGTAGTCCTGAATTATTATTATTATATTACTTTATATAATTATATTCAACCATAAAAATGTGTAAATTTTTAACTATACTTTTTTCTTGGTTTTACAATTATTTATGATCGCTGTTGTCTTGATTGAGGTTTGGTATAATTTGACTATCTCTTCCTAGTATTTATTCTTTTAAATCTCTGTTAAATTTTTTATTTATTTATTTTTTTAAAGAATACTATTGCCGTATGAATATTCATAAAAACATAATGCATCTCTCTTAGGAGTAAGTTGATTTGTTTTTGTTAGTAAAGTTATAAGGTTTTTATCAGATAAATTATCAGATAAAAAAAGACCAGATAAAAAATGTATCAGATAAATTAAGTTATTTAATATACTATATTTATTGTAGTCGATTTTATTTTGATTTTAGTTTACTCAGTTTTATTTTGATTTGTTTGATTTGTGCATACCAAACCTTGTTTTATGCATTATCTATATTTATTTATTTATTTATTTATTTAAAGTGAATACAAAATCAAGGCCTCACCAAGTTACGCAAAACTTGTCGGTGAGGTCCTATAGTAAATAAGAAAAGAAATAAAAAACGCAGTACAAAAAATACATTCATATATGCTTATATATATTTTATAGTGTTATTTATTAGTAATTATTGGCGGTTTAGGGCAGGCACCTATTTTACAAAATAGAAAATGCAGCTTATAATATTACAAAACTATGCATTACAATAGAAGGCATGAATACAATAACTGCAGAATGTGGCTACGCCAGATATGCCTGGTGAAAGTTTGTAGATAATTTTATCCTGTTTGCCAAAACATTCCTGTTCTCTACTCTATGCCTTATTCCCACAACAACACTTGGATCGGCAGTGGGTGAATTATATGTTGTACTGTAAACAAACACAAGGTGATATAACCTTAGCGTGTTTTCTTACTGTAATTTAACTATCTAAAATACTATTTGAATTCTAAAAACGAATATATGTTTTATTTGTAAAATTTATTGAACAGTGCAGTGTCTTTGATGTGTTAATGTCATATTTATTACTTGGTAGATTGCCCGTTTCTGGGTCAATGTTTATCTAGGCTGTGTAATTATGGTAAATAGTCCCTTTCAGTGCACCTTTTCTTCCAAGAGAAACCCGTTAGAATAAATGATCAAATTACAAAATAAACACAATAAATAACCTAAATTAACCTGCATTTGTGAAATTACATTACTCAAACAATATTGTAAGGTGATTTTGTTCTGTAGTGAAGTGATTTGGTGTAATAGTGAAGTGATTATGTGAAATAGCAGGAAATAATGTATATGTCAGTGAGTTGTTCTGTTATTATGATTACGATAATAAATGCAGAGAAATAGAGAGAAAAAAATATATATTTATATGGCCTAGTGAGTGTAAAAGAATCAGAGCTAGATCAACCAGAGCCTTCAACTTATTACTCAGGTATGTTAGTATAGGCTGCAATTACAGCAGTATTTCAATCATCGTTAGGCCTATTTATTCCTGTAATTAGCCACTGATAGATAGCTTTTTTAAAAGTATTGTAGTTATTAAGGTTTTCTATCTCACTAGGCAACATATTATATAAATAAGGAACAACATAGTTTGGTAACCTTTCTCCATATACTGTTCTAGGGATAGGTGTAGCATATTTGACAACATTTCTAGTAATACGTGGCCTTATGGTTCCTTTTTTAAATTCATCCTTAGAATAAAACTCAAGTATCATTAAAAACATATAAAGCCCTTTAGGAGAAAGTTCTCCTACAACACTGTATTGCTGATTATTATCTACTGTGACTAGACCTAATCTAATATCATTTTTATACAGAGTTTTCAAACATTTCTTTTGAAGATTAGTAATAATGTTAATATGAGTGTCTGCTGCAGTTCCCCATACTGTAATTCTATATCTCATAATAGACTCAAACAGAGATTTGTATACAGTATGTTTTACTGCTGTACTAAGCTTGTTTTCTAGCTTGTTCATCATGACAACACATGGTCTAAGTTTTTTATGAAGTGTATGTATATGATCTTTCCAAGTCAGTTTTCTGTCTACAGTAAGTCCTAGGTATTTAACTTTATCTAGAATTCTTATGTCATTGCATTGACACTGCTTAAGCCCATGCAGACATTCACAATCATGATGTTTAATGTTTATAGTTGTTTCAATTTTCATATTTTTAGGGCATATGTGCATGAGGCTAGTTTTATTGAAATTTATAACTAGACCTTTATCATGAGCCCATTTGGTAAAAATTCTAAACTCATTTTGTAATAATTGTTCAGCTATTTTCAAATCTTTATGTTCGGCCAGCAACAGGACATCATTAAAAGTCATATTCTCTATTTTATATATTATGATCTGTCAGTGGTTTTGTTTTTTCAGTTTTGTGAGATGATATGACAAATACGTTTCTTTGTAAATCCTTTTTGTTTATAGAAGATTCTAATAATCTTATAATCTAATAATCAATATTCACTTTTTTTGTGGACGAAAAACTTTATAAAAATTAGTTCTTCTCCATGATTTTTCTTTACAAGTTTATAATTTTGTTGTTATGATCCTTGCTTTTGGTTTAAGTATTTCTCCTAAACCTTACCCCGTCAGAGTAAGAAAACTCAATTATTATGTACATGTTATTGATTTTGCAGTTTAAAATTTAAATATGCAGAATAAGCTGAATTTATAATACGTGATTTAAAGATTACACTATTATTGTCCTTTGAAAATAGTTTTGACAGTTCGATTACCTTAAACATTTTGTTTTATTGAGTTTTTTATATCATATATTACACCATCAAATAAAATTACAAACTTTGTAAATGTTTAAGTTCTGAATAGCTTGATTAATTAAATGATTTAAACTATATGTTCTGTGAGAGTGTTCTTTAGTGAATTAATTGGATTTGTCAAGAAGAGGAAGGAGGTAACTGGGCTACTAAAAGGGCCAAAATACTTTAGACAAGGATTGAATACTTCATTAGGCTGTTAGTTGGAGGGATATTTGGTGACAAGAGGCCAAGTAAACCAACTGTGCTCCGTGTTTATTGTATAAACAACTGTCTTACCACCACTATATTTTGAGACAAACTAAGTTAAAATATAATCTATTATTTTTCATATAAGCATTTTTAAGTTCAAAAAGCCTTCAAACGTTATATTTCATTAAATTGTATAATATTTAATTACTTTTTCCCAATATTTACACGTTTAATGAGTTAGACAGCAATACGGGTTTTGTTTATACCATTTGGAGGATCCTGCCTACTATTGGAATTTCAGTAAACATTTCATTTTACATTTACTTTTATAAATCATAAATTATATTTATGATACGTGAATGTAATGCTACTTTACAGTAAATTAAAACAAAGCTAGTTAATATTTTTAAAATTACATAAATATATGTTTATATTTTATTAATTCTACTGTCTAAAACAAAAATAATTTTGGTTAATTTGACTGTTTTTTTTATATTTTATATATACATACACATATATATATATATATATATATATAAATACGAGGGTCGTCCAGAAAGTAAAGAACGATTATTCATCACGTGCGGCATCAATTCCCCACCAAAGCGACAATCCATGTGGTGGCATCATTCTAACTCGCCCTCAAAATCCGTAAAAGAAAAATCGAATATGAACACAAGAAAATTGATGGCAACTGTTTTTTTTTTGTTTTTTTTTTTTGAGACCGCAAAGGTTTAATCCATGTTGAGTTTTTGCCAAGGGGAGTTACGATAAATTCAGATGCCTATTGTGAAACCCTTCAAAGACTCGTGCAATACAGAGCAAAAGACGTAGCACGTTGTCAAAAAAAGCTTTTTGGTCCACGACAATGCTCGGCCCCATGCATCGGTACGAACCCAGCATGAACTTCAAGGTCTAAAGTGGAACATTTTGGACACCCTCCCTATAGAACGGACCTCGCGGCTTTAGATTACTACCTTTTCCCGGAACATTCTTGGGTGGGAAGCAGTTTGGAAACGATGAAGAACTGAAAGAAGTTTCATCCTGGCTCAGATCTTTGGCGGCTGAAGAGTATAACACCAGTCTTGAAAAACTGATTCCTTGGTACAATAAATGCTTTGAAAACCAAGGCAACTAACTAAATTGAGAAGTAGGCTAGGTTACTGTGAGTATGTACATAAAGTTCTGTGTTGTTATCTTTCGTTTTTAATTTTTTATACCAAAACGTTCTTTACTTTGTGGACGACCCTCGTATAATACTTACTATAACCTATATTATTTATTTATCCGTACAATAATTTTTAATACATTTCTAAATAAAGTGTTTATTAATTTCAATTTTAGTGACATAAAACCCACTGAATATATGTGTATCATTATTATAGTGGTAAAGGTAATGTTACCACAGTTATTACTGTACATACCTCAAACATTAATTATTTATTATTTTTACATAGTTTTATTAGTTTATAAAAATACAAACCAGATAATGAACATACCAAGTTTATGAACAAATAAATTAATACATCTGTGAACAATATTAATGTGAATTTATGAATTAATCTTACAAATATGTGAAAATATTTATGTTTTACATAAATTAATACATTCATTTAGTTTCTTAATTTAAATTTACTAATTTATTTTACCATTAGTGCATATATATTGATAGAATTTATTTTCGTTTTAATACTTGGTCTTTATGAAACCTTTGCTGCCCATCAATTGTTCAGTAAATTTAGAAGAACTTTTGGCCGTTTCAGCGTTAAGCTCAGGGTTTTCTTTAAGTTTACACCTCAGTGTCTACAGTTATTGGTATATAGATTTTAGTGCAATCAATGTATCTCTGCGTTGACCAGCCTTTTTATGATTTTATATGTAGTTCCATTTTGTATTATACAGTAAATAAATACAATGTATTATTTGTCTTAAAACAAAATTATTCTACATATAATTTATTGATTGTTAATATTAAATTAGTGTTTATAGCTATTTTAAACCTATTTGATAAATATTTTCTTAAATATAGTGATCAATATTTCACTTTCTATTTATTGTCACGAAATTATATACTTTTTAGTATTACGACCAGTTAAGTTACTAGACAATTGGCTTCGATATTAATTTCAAACAATATTTTTCAATTTTAGACAACCTAGTAAAAATATATAACTCGTGCTAATCAAACGAGTCATAATTAAGTAATACTTAAGAAAATATAACCTAACTTAGATATAAACAGTTTAAGAGTTCGATTATAGATATGTACATAAATTTCCGATTAACGTATAGCAATACTTTTTGACAGTCGTACTATTCAAATACTATTGGACATCACTGCATCCTTCGGATGCCAACTCCACAACTGTCTGCACTTGATTCACTTTGACCTCCAGCCTCGGTCTATGATTCGTGGCTACATTAACACGAGTGGGATAGTTAAAAGCAAAAGACTAACAATCAAATACGGTTATTGTTTAACAGCTATTTTTCATGCGTGAAAAGGTAATATTTATTTTTAATGCACACTAAAATACGCAATATTACGTTGACATATACATTGTAAAATAAAACTACGGTATATGTGTAATTCAAAACATTGTATTAACGTACATTTTCGTAATAATGCTGTGTAACGCAGTTTATTTCCCTAATCCTTGGCCCCTAAGCTCTAAAATAAATATAATCAAACTACCTTATGTTCTCAGCTCGATACATTTTGTGAGGAACGATTTACCAACAAAATCACATATGTACAATCATAAATTTACTAGAGCAGAGAACTTGGTATACACCTTGTTGTTTTTAGTATAAAATGAAACCAATTTTACGTGGTTCATGTTCTGCATAAAGCTGTAAGTTCGTTAATTACCATTTTTATTGGCTGTACATTAATTGCCCTAATGTATAGGAGACCTTAGTTAGTAACAATGATTGCACATACCCATATACATTGACCAATCTTATTTTACAATATTTCTATAATCGGTATTATATAAATGATTGATGACCAATAATAAGAGATAAAACAAGAAAATGAAATTACGTTTTGAATAAAATACATATAGTAATAATTCCAACACTAGTATCGTATTGTTTACGAAGATTTTGAGAAATTATTTGCAGATGTAGCACTTTCTAGAGAAAGACACTTTGAATAACATACGAAAAGAATACCATTTTCATCATATTCATCTCTAATGCAGTAAAAAGGAAAGAGGTTTTAGAATATAAATGACGCAGTATCACTATTGCTTAGGTATTACTTAATTAGTGTAAATTTAAAAATTACACTAATTAAGTTAACTTGAAAATAATTAAATAAAACGGTAATATTTTCTTAGATACTAGTATAATAAATGTTATTATAGTGAATATATTACGTAAAATATATACTATAACTCTTTGAATGTAAAATGGAACACTTTAGTCTGATACGGTGGATTCTTTCGAGGAACCATTTTTATAGCATTAGGATTAACACATTTGAAACATTCTACAGTAAAAACATATTATTTCATTTCTATAATCTATATTTTTCTGTGATAACCACGTCAAGGTACTATCTACATTATAACCAGACGTTTACTAGCACATGCTGATATAAGGAAACCTCAGTGGCATCACTTTCATATGACTTAATTACAAACTTAAAAAAAATCTTGACATTTTTTTGTTTTAGTGTAATTTGTATTATATTAAGTTTAAGTTTTTTACTTTTATTTTATTCCCTGCAAACTCTGTTAAGACAGTTTTTACAAATAGTTTAGATTTTTGCTTACCTTTTACTCTTTGAAAAAGAACAAACCCCTACTATAGAATTGATGCGGAAAATATATGATATATTGGAATATATTACTAATGGTACATGGATCATCTTATACTTTCTCTTGTAATGATATTTACAGCATACTAAGATAAATGTCACAATCATTACTATTCAAAATTTATAAAATGTCACTATTATTCAAACTAAAACTCAATTTACAATTTACATAAAATTAAATTTTATAAATACAATTTAGGTATCCAAAGGTTAGAAGGACTACACTTATTGGGATTTAAGTTGTGTAGTATATATGGTTGCATTGTATTTAACATTGGTATGGCCTATTAATTACTAATTAACTACACAATGAAAAATTAATTATAATTTAATAAATTAACTGAAACTGATTTGGTTTGTACAGTTAGTCTGACTTTACATATAATTTTATTTAATAATTTAAATTCATTAAATTGTATTTAAGGCTGTTACATTTTAAATTACACATATACAGCATATTTCCACCATTTACTTAAATCAAACTATAGTCAGAAAGTGTTAATATTTCATAAAATATGGTGAACGGAATGATACTAAACCTTGTCTTGAAACTATTATAAATTAATTAGAAACTATCTGGATTAATTTTAGCTGTCTAAAGATAAATTGGGATGAATTAATTCAGAACATCTGCTAAAGGCATATGTAAACTATTAGGTATTATAATATCTGATGATGTTAACTTAACAGTGGAAGTTGATATTCTACATAAGTTTACAGGGTTCACCTCATTAGTTAAATACCGTCAGATTGGTAAAGGAGGGGGATATTAGTTTAATATAAAAGACAGTATTAATATTGTGATTACGAGAATAGAATTTAAAAAATAAAATAAAATCCAAAGACAAAAATATTACTGATTTCTCTTTATACAACAAAATATCAGAAATAAAAGTGATACTATTAAGAATTTAAGCATTGTTCATCATTTGGTGAAATAAAAAATTAAAAAATATTTTAATGGTAGGTTACGTTTTTCAACAAGTTATGTTTTTCGTTAGTTTTAATACTGGACATATTAAAGATACAACTGGCCATTTACTATTTCTGTCGGGTAGAGAATGTTAGTATTTCTGTTAATGAACATTGAGCACCACTGCTCTTCCGGAGCAGACGGGGGAATACACTAAGGACGGAAATAATGAACTAGAGAGAATTGACTCACCACAGAGATTGGTTGAACACATATCCAACAGGAGTAGTTGGAGACACTTTTGGTAATCCAGTTCACCTTCCTTTGTCACAGTTCTAAAGCACTGAAGAGTAGTCGCGGAAGTACGAGCGTTTCGAAAGTCCAGAAGACCGACCACGTACCGCACAAACGAGGTTCTTGAAGGTCTGGACGAGCAGCACAGAGTTAGAGAGAGTTAAAGAGGTACAAAGAGAATTAAAGAGGCACACAATCACTAAGTATTGAGTTGGGTAAACGAGACCCACGACCTTACACTCTGAGAGACTAAGCGTGAGTGTGTGTTGTGGGGCGCGAAACCGTCGCCTGAGGAGAGTTGATTCCTGAGCACCAATGAGAGCTTGAATTTGGGGTGGCGTGATGTTTATTCTAAGGCCAGATGACCTTTTCTCTCTCTCTCTCTCTCTCTCTCTCTCTCTCTCTCTCTCTCTCTCTCTCTCTCTCTCTCTCTCTCTCTCTCTCTCTCTCTCTCTCTCTCTCTCTCTCTCTCTCTCTCTCTCTCTCTCTCTCTCTCTCTCTCTCTCTCTCTCTCTCTCTCTCTCTCTCTCGGCTTTAATGAAAATGTGAAATACCAAAAATCAAATCTTATAACTACAGAATATATCAACTATGTACAATCATCTTATTACCTAACAATGTCAGTAAATGTTAATGTATATTATGGCAATATACATTAGCATTTAATATTGCCATTTTTAATTATTTAATAATTGTAGTTTTTTTAATTAATGTATGTGATTTTAGAGTTAACAATAATGTATAAAATACACAACCAACATAAAAATAGTAAATTTTTCTTCAATCAAGATCATTTGATAAATTTTATCCATATTACACAAAACGTTAAAAGCTCACATAATTTGTATTGCTGGTATATCATTGAGCCAAAGCACTTAAAAATAATAAACTGAAATGGCAATTTTGATCCTTTTAATTTTGCAGTAAAATGGGAATATTGCTTCAGAACAGGAAGATATTAGCATTGACTTGTAATAAAAGACCTCTCTTGTACTCTTCACTTCCTACTCCTCCATCTATTTAGGTCCAAACAGATATTTAATATCACGTTTATTGAGGAAGTCTCGTAGTTTAAAATATTTAGATTAATAATGTATTACCATGAAAAACATTTTCCGAAATGGTGATTGAATATAAATTATATTCCAAACATTTTAAAAATGAAGAAATAATAATTAAAAACGTGAAACCAGCATTTAAATCATTTTTACATATATTTAAAAAATGTAAAATAATAATTTTCCTTACCTTAAAAGGATTTTTTTTACTTTTATTCTAAAGTCAGCACTGATTGCGCAGTGTTGTAACCCAGCTAATTAAGAACAAAGTGTTGAGGAGATTGTAAGCGATAGGTTATATGCTCGATCCCCTTAATACCGACACGGTGTCCACTCAATGGTTGCCCTCGCCATGGACACTACTAGAGAAGGGTGGGGTTCCATGTTGGATGGCAGGATCTGATGTTGTGTAGGGAAGAGAACTGAGTGTCTGACTTATCAGTTAGCTGAAAATCAGACCAACACTACGTGGTTCAGATTCCACGTAAATATGTAGGTCCCATAGTAGCCCTGGCTATTGGGCTATTAATAAATAGTCCTTTATGAGCTATATTTGAACTCAGATAGTAACAATGACTATATTTGTTAATCTACACTTATTCTAAATGCATATTCACCCATATCTTGACGATCATCGTCTTAAGAATAATAAATAAATAAATATATTCAGAGAAAAATCCTAAAATTTCGCTTTATGTTTGTGAATATATATAAATAAAATTTAGACGGTATTAAAACATACTATCAAAACAACAAGCATTAGAAAAACTATATTTACGTTATGCTATGTTTACAAATTTGGTAAAAATTCGTTGATCAATTGAGAAAGTCTACGACTTACATATTTTTAATATAAATTTTGTATAAACATATATAACACATTTAATAAAACTAATAGAACGGTTTTTAAAAACTAGATAAATGTAATAAAACCTTTAATAGACAATAACAAAAATTATATTATCTTCTAGTTCTTGATATGTTATAGCTTCTAAACCTGATAAGGTCAAAATGTCCCACAAAAAAATAGTACTTACAAGTAAAGTGAACTTAAATGACAGTTAATTTTTCATAGTTCAAAAATAAAACATTTTGTTTAGCGGTAAATATAACGTACGTTTAAGCTATGAAAAAGCAACAGATATTTAAATTAAACTTCTACGATGAACGATAAATTTAATTTTAACGTTTAGGGTAATCGTTTAACGTACATTTTTCTTATTTTCAAAACTCCTGAAAACTGTTTATGAATTTCGTTCATGATGAAGATCTAATGGACCTACTTCCCAGACTGAACGTGTGATGTAAACTCATAAATCAGGATTTAGAGTAGTACATCAGTCACAACATCCTCATACGCTACTAGTTGACATTCTAGCAGATACATATTCTATATAACTATACATATATCATAGATTTTATACGCATTACATTATTGAAAATTATGTATGAGCACAATTAAATAGTATTACTACTTCCTACTTATGATCCAACACGTAATTACTAAATACGTCATTTAAAACCCTAGAAGCTACCCTGACAGTGTAGCTGGATTATACATAGTCACAAATTTACTTTTATGTGGTTGACCCTTTTAAAGGAAAATAACATCATAATGCATTTTTCTGATTAAATATACTTTGAGGTAATAAATTTTTTAGATTACTTTGCTTTAAAATATAAGTTTAACGTTATATTTTAATTACTATATAAATATTTTTTTTAGTTTAAAAATATGTAAATTTACAATGTATACATTATCGTTACTAAAAATTGTGGATTTTACAGCGTGTAAACTTTATTTGTAAACGTTAAAAGCAAACGTTAGAGAAGTATGTTGATTTAATATACACAGAAAGATATCAAACGTAAAAATATGTAACACGTAGAAAGAGTATTGAGAATGCTGACAAGGTCTAAACATCATCAGACCTGAATTTGCGTGGCGGAAGACAGAACACGCCAAACACAATCTTCTCGCACGCCATTTACTGTCGGTTTCTCTTGACCAGATTTAGTTAGACCAGAAAGAATCGTAGTGGAATCATGTATAAGGGTAAATAGTATTTTGTAATATCTATTAGCATTACAAAGCCATTATTTTCTAGTTACATTGTGAATAGTGACGTATAATAATTGTTATTGATGAATTATGTTTATAGTGTTTTAATAAACATTTAAACAACTGTTTTAAAAATCTTCTTTTATTAACGGATATGTAATTAAATTTTTACTATAACCAGAAGGATTTGAAGTTTGTTGTTTATTTTATTTAACGTTAAAATAAATTCACTTCGCTCTAGTTGAATATATAATTTAGACAATCACGTGGATATTTAAGTAATTGTATTAGAGTTACTACATTTTATTTAAATATGAAAATTAATGAATTTCATTTTAATTGCTTTTCATTAGCATTTTTTAATTAACCTTCTCCAATTACAAAAATGTATTCATAGTAGACACACAACATCATTGTTGTAAAAAGAAAACATGTTAGATAAGTTATAATTGTGACACGATTTCAAAAAGAGGCTTTGCCTCGAGAGAGTAAAATGGCAAGAGCTTGGAACAACATTAGGCCGTTAATTGGATTTCCTACGACGACAACAACAAGTGAAACTAACACCGAATTTCCCTTACGCACAACCTTCTTCCTGTGATAATTTATATATAGACTAGATTTAATACAAATCATCCTATTTAGTTTTTTAATTATTTTGTGTTTTATAATATTTAAATATGATTATAATTATAACATATGAATATAACATTTAAATAAAATATGCTGCATTTTAATTATTCTCAAAATTGAAATGACGTATCTTTTATTACAGTATAAACATTGGTTAGGTATTATATATCAATATTAAATAATATCGTATAATATGTTTACTAGTGTTCATGCAGAGTCTCAGTGTTTAATATGTACAACTAATACATGGAAATTTGATACAATATTTAATCTACTAATATTGTATTATTTACTTTAATATCACTAAAAGGTCCTAATACCCCACACACCTTTTCAGTTTAATTGTAACGAATGCATGTATTTTACGATGGTAAACGCAAAAAAATGCCAACTATATTGCATGTATAATATCTTAACGTTATGAACAATACCTAAAATTACATAATTAACTTAACATTTTAGTTATATTATATTTTCGTGAAATTATTTAAAAATTTGAACTTACGTGTATTATAGGATATTCAACAATTTAATCAGCGAAGCTTTCTTCACTGCGTTTTGTACTTGGTTTTGTGCGTGTTGGTTTATAAGTTGGACTTGATGAAGTAGGCTTTAAAACTAGTTGTTGGGTAGTTGGATTATGGATTATTCAACTAACTTTAGCAGTTTAATTAAAATATAAATCATACAGAACGTAAAGCTTATACTTTTATACCCATATATTCCAATAAATTTACTTTTAAACATAATCTAAATTATATTTTTTAAATATATTTAGTTGTTATAGCATTAAATATAAATGAAAGCTGTGGACGTGTTATATACTATTGCATATTATATTCAGAAAATAATGTTCATGCCACATATCTAACAAAAATAGAAAATTGTTTAAAAGTGCTTCATGAGTGAACAAATTATGTAACATAATTGATACGATCTGTGCATCACGTCTTTCACTTAACTATTTGAGATCTCTTACAAATAAAGTGTAAGCTGAAGCCATTCACGCATATATTTACATGCCCCCAGACAATTATCCGGAAGGGGTCAAACGTACCCAGATATGAAAAATAACCATATTTAAAATGTCGACACCCAAGTGGGTTACCTTATTGATTAAATAATTGAAGTAAACCTACGGGAATGTGCAATAAATGAGATTCAATAGTATTAAATTAAAGAGGATTTTATTACTAATAAATTTTATCACAAAGTATAAAGTGACAATTACTTCCATGTACATAGTGATATAATTAACCTACTAGCCAATTCTTCGAATACATAATAAGCGTTACAAAATAAATTTTTACAAAGATTGGATTCATGAAACGAAAATGTAACATCTGATCATTTATAAGTTAGGTCGTCTGCTTTGTGACAGAAATAGCACAACTTTTTTTAGTTTAAGAACATCAATTACTTTAAGTTTCATGGTTTTAAAACAGTACGATCACCCTGTAATATTTATTAAATTAAGTATCCTTTTTTATTAAAACTTTTAATTTTAAAATTAAAATACAAAGCCTAATTAATATTTTTCTATATTCCTTAAATGTTTATGTTAGAAAATCCTACCTTCAGAAGGGGGAAATAGAAGACTAGGCTGGTCTTGCCATGGAGAATATACTGAGTAGAATGACATGAAAAACTGAGGTAGACATGTAAAAGGAAATGAAATGATGTCCTGCTCGTACTATGGGTCCTGTAGAGTATTGATTTAGAGGGAGCGCCTTCAAAGGACTCTCAGGTATAGATAGATATGCGATTTTATTTAAAATAAAATGAACTTTATTAAAAAATCAAAATGTTATATTAATAGGAAAAAAGTTACACTTGCACAATACTACCTAAAATATGTTTTCAAATTATGATTTTTCCTCACTATTATAAGAATAAGAATATAAGAATAAGAATAAGAAAATCTTTATTCACATAATAAGTTTTTTATAAAACAGTTTGCCATGTGCACAAGGCACGCTCGGCTAAAATGAAATTGAAGAATACATTTAAACTTAAACTTAGTCTTCTAGCAGTCTTACTTCACTATTTCTACATCAAAAATATAAAGGAAACACAACACTGTTAATTATTTTAAACTAAAACATGAAACATAATATATACATTACACATTTAAACATATGCCATAAATATACTAACAATGTATTAATACTATAAGATTCAATAAGCATATACAAGGTTTCTAATCTATTGTTTGAAGTAATTTTTTTAAGTTTGTCATGTAATTAGAAAGTTTTTCATTAATATTAAGATTTTTTAAAAATTTATTAAACATTAAAGTGCATTTAAAATAACATTGGTTTCTACTAGTTTCTTTTTTGTACAGAGGAAAAATCAACATTTTATTACTGACATGCCTAGTGTACTTGATAACGTTTACATGATTAAAAATTGAACTATATTTTTTGACAAACATTAAAATTGAATATGTGTAAATACGGTTGAAATTCATGACATTAAGAAAGTTAAAAAGTTCAGCAGAGGGATGAAACTTTCCCACGCTACAAACTGTACGAATGGCATGTTTCTGTACTATAATTAGTGGTTTTAAAATATCTTTGAAAGTACCTCCCCAGTGTACAATTTAAAATCTCAGAATATTAAAATTATCTCAGAATATCTAAATTTTATTGTTTTCTACTGCTATGTTAATTAACGGTAGTATTGTATCACTTTAGGTATATGTTTTTCTTTATAATTTAACTTTATGTATACTTGTGTTATTTATTTTAATAGTTCAGTTATGATTTTAAAAGTGTTTCATTACATTTTTGTATTAATAAAAGATTTTAGGATGATAAATATTCACTTTATTATAATTTTTAAATACTACAGTGTTATCTGTTATTTACTTATTATTTTATAAAGAAAATATTCTACACGTAGCTTTTTTTATTTATTCCTCTAGCCTATGGATATTTGAGGGAAAATCTTGTATATAAATACATTCCATACAATATTTACACTATAAAATACATTTTTTATAATTTCTTTCTTTCGTTGTTACCTTTCAATTAGTAGTTATTATAATTTTTTTATTTTACTTTATTAAAAAACATGCTAAATCTCTTCACATGTATGCAATCTAAACACAATAACTAAATCAGGCATTCAATAAAAATGATATCAATTTAAAACTAAAATCTTAGTAAGCTCAAATACATTTAAATATGAATATTATTCTAAATATAATATAGCGTAATACATTATAATAATACATAACATAGTACAACACAGTATAAATACCCAGGCTACTCAACATTTTGGGAAAATTAATTTATTTTATTTTTTTATTTATTTATTTATTTATTCGTAAGACGCCGATCGTCAAGATATGGGCGAATATGGATTTCGAATGAGTGTGATGAGTGTAGATGAGCGAATGTAGTCATTGTTACAAACTAAGGCCGACTTAATCCTTAGAAAGTGTCATTAATTAATAGCCCAATGACAAATGAACAGCCGGTGATTATCAGCTGATCCTTCTCAAAATGTATTAACTCTGATTGGGATCGAACTGAGAACCATTAGCACATGAAGCTGGGATTGAACCAACTACGCTACCGACCAATTAACGAGAATAAACATGTAATAACAATATTAACAAAAACAATAATCAACAATAAATAATAAATTAATTTTAGGTGGAATATTATTCATTTACTAAAAGTTACAAAAGTAATTTAGATCATAGAAAAATACAGGTTGTACAAGTGTAAATTTTTTGACTATATCAAAAGTCTACTATGGACGGAATGGACTGTACACCAAAGAAAGATAAAATCTTTAAAAAAAAAAACACCTTGAACAAGTTGCATTTCTACTCTGTTTTCAATATGCAACAGATTGGTTAGGGTTATGTTGACAAATAAATTATTTAATGTCTGATTCGTTCAATATGATTGTATTTTCCTATTATTTGTAAAACTTTATGTCTATATATGTGTAATAATCAGTTCTTTGTGTTTGTTGTTTAATTGTGACTAACCCATGTGATTGTGATGTATAACCTAAAAGTCATTGTTGGAGTTATTTGGTAAGTAAATATCAGTATAATGGTTGGTAAGGCTAATATTTTATGTTTTGTTTGTAATAATGTATGAACAATTCATACATAAATGTCATTCTTTATGTATAGAATTAATTTTTAACGTGTATTCTAAATTGGCTGTAATTATCTAAATGTTGTAGATCTAGAGGTAATGAGTTAATTAATGATGGGAATCTATATTCAGGAACTAGCCTGCCATAGTTACTGTAAAGCCTTTGCACTTGATATTGTATATGGCTCAAATTATATTGCACATCATGCTGAATTCTATAATCTTCATTGAAATATTTGTTAACTGAAATATTGTAAATACCGTAACAATTCTTTTTTAGTGTCCAATAAGACATAATTTTAACTACGCCAGTAATATTTAAAGCTGGTTACATAATGTTAATATGTTAGATAGGCAGGACTTCGCTTTTTCAATGCTCCAAAGTATTATATTATTCAGGTAAAAACTGTAAATTGTTCATGGTAATTCTTTTCACTTTGATAGTGGCTTAATTAGTAATCTCAAATATGTAATACTTTTATTAAAATGTTAAATCAATGTCATATTAATTAATCACATGGATCAGCTAAAATATGTGCAGATAATCTAAAATAAAAAAAAAATTCAAAATCTGTACAAGATATAATGTGAGTAATATAAAATTATTATGAATTTATATTACTCACATATAAATTCATAATATTTAATAAATATAAATTTTATGAATATTATGAATATTATACTATATACTATATGTTCAATAAAAATTTACAAAAAATGAAATTGTATGAATAAACAAAATTTAATAATTATATTATATAAAAAGATAACATTTTCTTGACAACAATTTTATATAAAGGCTCCAATATAATAAATTGAACTATATTAAATCAGCATGCACAACTTAGTAATATCAAACCATGATTTTACATTCAAATTTTCAGTTAGAAATTCAAATATTTATAATTTATTATCTCTTGATTATAAAAATTTTTAATTTAATGTAATGTATATTCAAAATATTGATATAACACTGTATGTTATGTAAGATCAGAAATATGAGATTTTAAACATTGTTTTCTATGTTTTACTAACAAATATTTCTAATTACTAACTAATATTTGAAAATACAAGTTTTGTTTTCTTTGTTAAGCTGGCGATATTATTTAAATAGCTGGGGGAACACGAGACGAGGGTTAAATGTGAGACTAGGCGAGTAGTTAGTGTTAAGTTTTCCACCACCTGAGGCCTGTTACAGAGACCTCATACTGTCTCTAGAGAACTGTAGATGTATACGTATGTTTATAAATGGCTGGGGAAACACGAGACGAGGGTTGAATGTGAGACAAGGCGAGTAATTAGTGTTAAGTTTGCCACCACCTGAGGCCTGTTACAGAGACCTCATACTGTCTCCAGAGAACTGTAGATGTATACGTATGTTTATAAATGGCTGGGGGAACACGAGACGAGGGTTGAATGTGAGACTAGGTGAGTAATTAGTGTTAAGTTTACTACCACCTGCGGCCTGTTACAGAGACCTCATACTGTCTCTAGAGAACTGTAGATGTATACGTATGTTTATAAATGGCTGCGGGAACACGAGACGAGGGTTGAATGTGAGACTAGGTGAGTAATTAGTGTTAAGTTTACTACCACCTGAGGCCTGTTACAGAGACCACATACTGACTCTAGAGAACTGTAGATGTATACGTATGTTTATAAATGGCTGGGGAACACGAGACGAGGGTTGAATGTGAGACTAGGTGAGTAATTAGTGTTAAGTTTGCTACCACCTGAGGCCTGTTACAGAGACCGCATACTGTCTTTAGAGAACTGTAGATGTATACGTATGTTTATAAATGGCTGGGGAACACGAGACGAGGGTTGAATGTGAGACTAGGTGAGTAATTAGTGTTAAGTTTACTACCACCTGAGGCCTGTTACAGGTACCGCATACTGTCTCTAGAGAACTGTAGATGTATACGTATGTTTACAAATGGCTGGGGGAACACGAGACGAGGGTTGAATGTGAGACTAGGCAAGTAATTAGTGTTAAGTTTACTACCACCTGAGGCTTGTAACAGAGACCGCATACTGTCTCTAGAGAAATGTAGATGTATACGTATGTTTACAAATGGCTGGGGGAACACGAGACGAGGGTTGAATGTGAGACTAGGCGAGTAATTAGTGTTAAGTTTACTACCACCTGAGGCTTGTTACAGAGACCACATACTGTCTCTAGAGAACTGTAGATGTATACTTAACGGGCTGGTGAACACGAGACGAGGGTTGAATGTGAGACTAGGCGAGTAATTAGTGTTAAGTTTGCCACCACCTGAGGCCTGTTACAGAGACCGCATACTGTCTCTAGAGAACTGTAGATGTATACGTATGTTTATAAATGGCTGGGGGAACACGAGACGAGGGTTGAATGTGAGACTAGGCGAGTAATTAGTGTTAAGTTTACTACCACCTGCGGCCTGTTACAGAGACCTCATACTGTCTCTAGAGAACTGTAGATGTATACGTATGTTTATAAATGGCTGGGGGAACACGAGACGAGGGTTGAATGTGAGACTAGGTGAGTAATTAGTGTTAAGTTTACTACCACCTGAGGCCTGTTACAGAGACCACATACTGACTCTAGAGAACTGTAGATGTATACGTATGTTTATAAATGGCTGGGGAACACGAGACGAGGGTTGAATGTGAGACTAGGTGAGTAATTAGTGTTAAGTTTGCCACCACCTGAGGCCTGTTACAGAGACCGCATACTGTCTTTAGAGAACTGTAGATGTATACGTATGTTTATAAATGGCTGGGGAACACGAGACGAGGGTTGAATGTGAGACTAGGTGAGTAATTAGTGTTAAGTTTACTACCACCTGAGGCCTGTTACAGGTACCGCATACTGTCTCTAGAGAACTGTAGATGTATACGTATGTTTACAAATGGCTGGGGGAACACGAGACGAGGGTTGAATGTGAGACTAGGCAAGTAATTAGTGTTAAGTTTACTACCACCTGAGGCTTGTAACAGAGACCGCATACTGTCTCTAGAGAAATGTAGATGTATACGTATGTTTACAAATGGCTGGGGGAACACGAGACGAGGGTTGAATGTGAGACTAGGCGAGTAATTAGTGTTAAGTTTACTACCACCTGAGGCTTGTTACAGAGACCACATACTGTCTCTAGAGAACTGTAGATGTATACTTAACGGGCTGGTGAACACGAGACGAGGGTTGAATGTGAGACTAGGCGAGTAATTAGTGTTAACTTTGCCACCACCTGAGGCCTGTTACAGAGACCGCATACTGTCTCTAGAGAACTGTAGATGTATACGTATGTTTATAAATGGCTGGGGGAACACGAGACGAGGGTTGAATGTGAGACTAGGTGAGTAATTAGTGTTAAGTTTACTACCACCTGCGGCCTGTTACAGAGACCTCATACTGTCTCTAGAGAACTGTAGATGTATACGTATGTTTATAAATGGCTGGGGGAACACGAGACGAGGGTTGAATGTGAGACTAGGTGAGTAATTAGTGTTAAGTTTACTACCACCTGAGGCCTGTTACAGAGACCACATACTGACTCTAGAGAACTGTAGATGTATACGTATGTTTATAAATGGCTGGGGAACACGAGACGAGGGTTGAATGTGAGACTAGGTGAGTAATTAGTGTTAAGTTTGCCACCACCTGAGGCCTGTTACAGAGACCGCATACTGTCTTTAGAGAACTGTAGATGTATACGTATGTTTATAAATGGCTGGGGAACACGAGACGAGGGTTGAATGTGAGACTAGGTGAGTAATTAGTGTTCAGTTTACTACCACCTGAGGCCTGTTACAGGTACCGCATACTGTCTCTAGAGAACTGTAGATGTATACGTATGTTTACAAATAGCTGGGGGAACACGAGACGAGGGTTGAATGTGAGACTAGGCAAGTAATTAGTGTTAAGTTTACTACCACCTGAGGCTTGTAACAGAGACCGCATACTGTCTCTAGAGAAATGTAGATGTATACGTATGTTTACAAATGGCTGGGGGAACACGAGACGAGGGTTGAATGTGAGACTAGGCGAGTAATTAGTGTTAAGTTTACTACCACCTGAGGCTTGTTACAGAGACCACATACTGTCTCTAGAGAACTGTAGATGTATACTTAACGGGCTGGTGAACACGAGACGAGGGTTGAATGTGAGACTAGGCGAGTAATTAGTGTTAAGTTTGCCACCACCTGAGGCCTGTTACAGAGACCGCATACTGTCTCTAGAGAACTGTAGATGTATACGTATGTTTACAAATGGCTGGGGGAACACGAGACGAGGGTTGAATGTGAGACTAGGCGAGTAATTAGTGTTAAGTTTACTACCACCTGAGGCCTGTTACAGGGACCGCATACTGTCTCTAGAGAACTGTAAATGTATACGTATGTTTACAAATGGCTGGGGGAACACGAGACGAGGGTTGAATGTGACACTAGGCAAGTAATTAGTGTTAAGTTTACTACCACCTGAGGCCTGTAACAGAGACAACATACTGTCTCTAGAGAAATGTAGATATATACGTATGTTTACAAATGGCTGGGGGAACACGAGACGAGGGTTGAATGTGAGACTAGGCGAGTAATTATTGTTAAGTTTACTACCACCTGAGGCCTGTTACAGAGACCGCAAACTGTCTCTAGAGAACTTTAGATGTATACGTATGTTTATAAATGGCTGGGGAACACGAGACGAGGGTTGAATGTGAGACTAGGTGAGTAATTAGTGTTAAGTTTACTACCACCTGAGGCCTGTTACAGGGACCGCATACTGTCTCTAGAGAACTGTAGATGTATACGTATGTTTACAAATGGCTGTGGGAACACGAGACGAGGGTTGAATGTGAGACTAGGCAAGTAATTAGTGTTAAGTTTACTACCACCTGAGGCTTGTAACAGAGACCGCATACTGTCTGTAGAGAAATGTAGATGTATACGTATGTTTACAAATGGCTGGGGGAACACGAGACGAGGGTTGAATGTGAGACTAGGCGAGTAACTAGTGTTAAGTTTACTACCACCTGAGGCTTGTTACAGAGACCACATACTGTCTCTAGAGAACTGTAGATGTATACTTAACGGGCTGGTGAACACGAGACGAGGGTTGAATGTGAGACTAGGCGAGTAATTAGTGTTAGGTTTACTACCACCTGAGGTCTGTTACAGGGACCGCATACTGTCTCTAGAGAACTGTAGATGTATACGTATGTTTACAAATGGCTGGGGGAAGACGAGACGAGGGTTGAATGTGAGACTAGGCAAGTAATTAGTGTTAAGTTTACTACCACCTGAGGCCTGTAACAGAGACCACATACTGTCTCTAGAGAAATGTAGATGTATACGTATGTTTACAAGTGGCTGGGGGAACACGAGACGAGGGTTGAATGTGAGACTAGGCGAGTAATTATTGTTAAGTTTACTACCACCTGAGGCCTGTTACAGAGACCACATACTGTCTCTAGAGAACTGTAGATGTATACGTATGTTTATAAATGGCTGGGGATCACGAGACGAGGGTTGAATGTGAGTAGTACATTTCTACGTGAAATAGACTCACTTTGACCTTTGGACCCAAGATGGTGGCGCAGTGGTACCAACCCCCCTCCCCCCTTCAAATTTCCCTCAAATTCCCAAAATTCCCACACATTTCCCCCAAATTACCCTTAAATTACCCAATTTCCCTCACATTCCCCCAAATTACCCTCAAATTTCCCTCAAATTCCCAAATTTCCCTCACATTTCCCCCAAAATTACCCTCAAATTCCCAAATTACCCTCAAATTTCCTTCAAATTCCCAAATTACCCTCAAATTTCCCTCAAATTCCCAAATTTCCCTCACATTTCCCTCTAATTCCCACACATTTCCCCCAAAATTACCCTCACATTTCCCCCAAATTACCCTCCCATTTCCCCCAAATTACCCATTTTCCCTCACATTACCCACATTTCCCCCCAAATTCCCT